>JARYZH020000014.1:1772788-2059949 GCA_030021035.2 Notholithocarpus densiflorus | reverse complement strand
ATTCAATTGGATGCATTTCTTAAGAATAACCGATGTAGGATCTCTCATTTAACTTTAGTTATCTGTCAAAACCATCCCCACCTCCTCTCTTTTCCCCAATTTTGTTTTTGTTAAGTTTTTCCAATTCTTCATATTGACTAAGTTCCCCTTTCCATTTAGGTACACTGATGATATGGAGCTTGATGATGCTGTGCATATGGCTATTTTGATGCTGAAGGAGGGGTAAATGAATGTTAAGCCTTTTTTTTTTTTTTTAAATAAATATATTTTTATTTAAAAAGCTGTGGTGGGGTGCAGCTAGAATGGTAAAAGCTCGATGTGTATGCTAACAGGTTGATGCTTATTGGAGAAGATGTAGATGGTGATTAAGGCTGAGAATTGCTGGATAATGTTTTGGAAGGGTGTAACTTCATGATGCCATACATTGGTATAAGTCATTGGCTTCTTGGAGAAGCCATGTATGGAGAGAAGATGCATTCCTGCCAGAATGGGTATTACATGGAGCCAAACCTAGAGAAAGTAGATTTTCTTTTGTGGTCGTAAGTTGCCTTTTGATTGGAATTTTTCCAGTGCAAGGGCTAGTTGCTTAGTTTGTCGAGAGGAAATTGAGCTAGGAATACCTGAGCCACTAGGCTTAGGACTGGCTTGCTTGGGCTGGTTGGTTTAGGTGAAAAAGCCCATGACAAGTGCTAGAGAAGTTCATGCCAGGCCTCAATTTGCTTTGGGCAAGAAAGGGTCATGTTTAGCATAGCTTTGGTTCAACACTTTCACATTCAATCTTGTGGATCTACTCCAAAAGGCAGTTATGTTAAGCATCCAATTACCAGAAGAGACACAATTACTATCCTTCTGCTCTATAAGTAGTCTGGTTGACGTGTATTCCTTTGGCAAGGTGTAGACAGTCTTGGAAAGACATGCTAAACTCCTTGTTTCATATGTCACTGTCACGTATGCTGTGCTGGCATGAACTAAAAAAGACCATCATTAATTAATTCAAATTATTAAATTTGGTTTAATAGTCATATAAACAATCTAGAGTAATTTTTGGTAAGCATATCACCTAATTTCGCCAATGGGCTCTAGCTTGAATAGCAATTCTTCTCCCTCAATAGTGGGACATAGGGTGAGGTTGTGGATTCAAAACTCACATGGTGTGGCTTTCCAATAACAAAACTAATTTCAGAATGATGATGAAACGCTTCTTTGTCATTACTAATTTCAGAGTAGCAACATAAAACTCATTTTTTTGTATAACAAGTTGTTATAACTATTCAGTGGCTTCTGAATTGGTGGGTTTGTGGACATTGACTCAACTATTCTCAATGCGTGGGGATATATCTAACTTTTATACGGACAAAACCCTAATGTGTGCTTTGTTATTTATATGGGTATTAGTTTATGGTTTACTTTGAACTTTTTGATCTCTTTGTGGGTGTGCTAAACCCTAACATGTTTGTTTGGGACTTTGCGTAGGATATTGTGAGGGACTATGGAACTTTAAATTGTGTTCAAGTCTATTACTTTTATTACCACTAAATTGTAATTTCAGCATATGATAATGATGCCACTGAGTTACTTTTTTTTTGGAGGGTGTAGAAAATTGTGTATTTGCATGCTATGGTATTATTTGCTAACATGGAGAGGAGTATTGTGGTGGAGAAGAATCATTGTAAGAGCAATGTTAATACTGTCTTGAAGTCAGATGGGCCGTTTATTTGGATTGACTCAATATCTATAGATCTTGTTAGTGTAAGGATAAGAGTGATGCTGGAAAGTGTGAGCATTTTTCTATACTGTTAGCCTTCTCCCTAATCATGTAATAATCTTTCAGATTTGTTTTTAATTTTCCAGCTATGTGGCAATGATTCAATACCAGTTCTATTGTAATTGTGTGTGTGTGTGTGTGAGTTTTTGTTGTTTTTTTTTGTTTTTTTTTGGGGGGGGGGGTGGATTTTTTCTTACAAGAATCATGATCTTTATCACTTATAATGTGTACATAATTTCTAGAGAGTTCTTTTCCAAGTATATTGTCTTATTTTTGAATAATCAGCAATTGTTCCCTGATTTTTTTCCTTTGGGCTAGGTCTATCTTTTTTTTGTTCTCTGGGCATTGTAAAGTCCTATAAATTTCTTGAAGGGATCCTCCTGTGCACTTTTGTGTGTTTAAGTTCCTCTTTTTTTGCATTTAGATT
This sequence comes from Notholithocarpus densiflorus, assembly GCA_030021035.2. Taxonomy (NCBI): domain Eukaryota; kingdom Viridiplantae; phylum Streptophyta; class Magnoliopsida; order Fagales; family Fagaceae; genus Notholithocarpus; species Notholithocarpus densiflorus. The sequence goes on along the minus strand of JARYZH020000014.1, from coordinate 2,057,757 downwards.
GTGTTCTCACACTTCATTTGCATTATCCTTTTTTCTAAGCAATTATGTGATGCCTTCTATAATTGAGTCCATTTACAAAAATGTACGTGCTTTTATTCTGAAGGTGTTTTAATGTCACCTATTCTTCTTCCAGGATTTAATAAATGAATATGTCATCATACCTCAAGATATGTGGGATCTTAGGTTATTTAAAAGAATGCCATCAGTGTAAGTGCATTTTTCTTTGATTACATGTCAGTGGAAACAAATTCCTTTTGATTCTCCATGCTTCCTTTTGTGCTTTCAGGTTTCTAATGCCCATTGCATCATAACCTTGAGTCTTTTGGTTTCCTAGTGGTTTTTGGCTCTCTCTCTATCTCCAACCACTTATATAGTCTTTTGCTTATTCTTCTTCCTTCTGATCGTTGTCCACTTGTCCTGCAAGAAAGGGATTTTTTTTTTTTTTTTTTTTTTTTTTTTTTTTTTTTTTTTATAAAAAATGAAAAGTTCGTAATTATTTTTGTTGGGGTGGGGAGAGTTCTTTTCTTGTGCTAAAATGTTATTTCTAATAGATGCTTCATAACACTACCATTGTGTGTGTACCTAAAACTGTGTTTCCAACTACACTATAAGAATTAGCTTATTATAAAGGTATTCTCTTGGTTCCTTTTTTAAATTCCTCAGATACCATTCTATCGCTTAAAAAAAAAACATTGATAATATTCTATCAATTTTGTAATATATTGACATTCAAGTTGGATTTTTATAAAGTTATCATGGCCTAATGGGATTCCTGAAATTGATTACTAGTAACTAATTATGATGTCATATTTATGGGATTCAAATTTTCTTTATGTTTGAGCCCCTGAAATTTTCTGTAAAAGCATGAATCTGTGAGCTGTTGGATTTATCATTTTAAATGCATCGGGCACTCTTGGAGTCCGTGGGGGCTAGTGGATCTACTGGGCCTGAAGCTGTTTGCTGCTGCAGAAAAGAATGTGGTTTTATGGACAGCAAGAGCTGGTTCCAGGAATCCATCTGCAATTCCCTCAATATACCGTGTTTCAGTTGCCCTTTCAATATCCTACTGGTGAGTTTTGGGTCAATATTAAACTGGGAAGACAAATATTTGCTAAAATGCAACTATCCAGGTTAGGTAAGTTTTTATTTCTGTTAGACCCTCTTGATTTGATCTCAAAGATGAATTTCCCTTATAATCTGTTTGAACAGGTGCTCTCATTGGACCAGAGCCTACAACACAGATTCATTGTTGTTATGGTGTCACAAGTCACCCTCACTTTCCTATGTCATTTATGAAGGTTAATTAAGTTTAAATGCACTATGTAAAATTTTGAAACTACTTTGGTTTAGACAGAAACTACCATGTGTGTATTTTCTCCTTCCCAATACCCTCCCTCCCCGTCTATTTTTTTTTCCTTCCTCTTCAGACATTGAGTGCAGATTTGACAAGTAGCAAACGGGGCTTTCCGAACAGGTATTTGTTTGGGAAAAATATTCAACCCCCCCTCCATCCGGTGTGTGTGGTGGTTTCCCCTTAGAAAACCAAACCTCGTGAGTTTTCCTCTTCAGATATATGGAATTGCTTTATGTGTCAACCATGGTTTTAAAAACCGAACCGAGAGCCAAACCGTTTTTTTCAAAATTCCTGGTTCAACCCAGTTTTTGACCGGTTTTGGGCCTTTTTTCGGGACCGGACTGGCCTCTGGTTCCTGGTTCAACCGGTCAAACCGGCCGGTCGGTCCGGTTTTTAAAACATAGGTGTCAACTGGTTAATTGTGTTACACTTAACCCCCCAGGGCTTTTGGATACCTCCCTGTGGTATTTTTGTGAAAATAATATGGAAACTTATAGTTATTTTCCCTAAAAATCTATCTTCTTATTCTATTCTTTACATAATGAAAGTTTTTGGTGACTTTTCTTTTGTGCAGAGTTTTAGGTCATGGAATCTTGCATAGGTAATTTCCTCTGAAACGATTTGTTCCCAAACGACTTGGTGAGCTTGAATCATTTACTATTTGTGTTTTGTTGTTGGACCATGCAGCGGAATGTTTTCGGGTTTTTTGACTCCGCTACCCCAATTTCCCATGTTAAAAAAATTTAATGCTGATATATCTACTAGGGAAATGAGGTTTGATAGGGACCTAAGGCCATATGCTCTCTTATCTCTAGATATCGATATTCTTTTCCTAAAATTTAAAGGTTTCTTTATTGAATTAAGATGCAAGTTAAAAGAATTTGCTAGAGTGACATAGGGTTGAGATCAAGATTCTCGATCAAGATTCTCTTTGGTTTTCTCAATAATCTCATATAGGTACTTTTCTCCTTATTTTGTTTTAAAATTTTTACATTGAATATAGATAACCTTGTTGCCACTATTTACTGACTGAACTTAATTCTCTCTTAACTATTTGATTGACCCTTTTGGGTTAATGATTTTCTCACACACACACACACACACATATATATTTATATTTATGTGTGTGTATCTTCCACATAATCATTTTTAGTCTATATTTTATTATTGGAGCTTGGGATTTGCGTTTTCTCTAGCTGCATTCTTAGAGTTTGCTTAATCCTTGGGTGATGCATTTGCAGTGCTTTAACTAAGGTTGATTTGATTTTGTTGCTTGTTAATGAAACATCCTTTTGAGTAGTCTTAAAATTATTGCAATTTAAAGTTGTCCTAAACTGTGTAGTTGGGATTCTGTGTTTTTCAATTTGCTCATGCGAAAAGTCAATACCAACATCACTAAACATCACTAAGGGTTTGCGCTTTTATCACTAACGGATAATGTTGTAATATTTTGTGTAAGATGATTTTTGATAATTTTGTACATATATTACAGCATAATTGTTATTGAATTTTTTTAGTAATGAGTTCATCATAAAAAGAAACAATTATAAATTGCACATACATATCCATTATAATTATTCAGTTCAAGTAATGAGAAATAAAAAAAAAACTTTGGAGGAATATTGTAAAATAAAAGTTGATACAAAATGTGTCTTTCTCTTTCTCTTTAATTCTAAAACAAAATACACATCCCAAACACCCACAATCAATCACATCATTTACAAAACCCACAAATTTACAACGTTTGACCTTAACATCAAAATCGTAATTGCCGTATGCATGCCCCCCTTCCTTGGTTGTAGCTAACTCATATGAGTTAGGATTAGGTGAGATAAGAATGAAAAAGCTAGGTAGATATCGTCGAAAGATTGAAGGTAAATGAAATCATTTTTGGTCTGTTGTATTTGACATGAGATGACATGAAGGGCTATGAGTTGGTATATATAAAGGACTAGAAGTGCAAGAGGTGAAAATGGTGAATTAAGGACTATGGGTAGGTCTGGTGTTGACTGGTTCAAATTAGGGACTGCATCTTTATGTCTCCTATTTTTGTTGTTGCCTGGTATAGAGATTTTTTTTGTGACAACGTGTCAGCATAATTGAAATCTTAAAATTCTTCTCCTTCCTCCTTGTTTGTTTGGTGTCTTTTCATTCTTCGTTTGGGGCTTTCGTCCAACATTGAACATCATAGGTTGAGGAGGCCATAACCTAAACATAATTGGATTTGAAGCCTAATAATAAGGTATCGTATTTCTTTTTTATCATTTTCTTTTATATTTTTAATTTCCTTGAAATTAAGGTAACCCCAGTCTTTAGAACATGTCTCTACCGTTTTCAAAACCCTAATTCGAACCAAACTTTCTATGTTCTTGTTGTTGCTGGGGTTTATATTATATGTAATTCCTCAATTCAGCTTCCTTTTCATTTAATTATTGTTTGGGAATATTCAAATCCTAAATTGTAATACTAGTAGTTCTAGGACCTTAATATGATTGCCAAGCTCATTTGAATTGAATATTTATTAAGCTTTATTATGAATTAACAGGCTTGTTTGATTTTAAATGGAGTTTGTTTATTATTGTATCTGTCTTATATTTGTAGCTGAGGTGAGCACCAATGTTATGGAAATTTTAATTATAATTCCAATCCTAGTCTAGGAACTTAATATAGTTGCCAAGCTAATCTGAATAATCGGCTTAATTAATTAATGGGCTTGCTTTGTTTTATTGTTAATTGTTGTATAATTGTCTTATTTTTGTTGCTGAGAGGGGTGTCTATGTTCAAATTTCAGTGCTTTGCTTAGGCCTTTGCTGAGCTCTGTTTTGTTAAAAGAACCTGGTGGGGTTGGCTTTAATTGTAGAAAAAGAAAAGCGTGTGTATGGGCCTTGGCAAACTTTGATACAAGTAGAGTTTCTTATTCTTCACTTTCTAAGGTTGTTGAAAAGGACAATAATAATAATAATAATAATGCCCAATTCCACTATGTTGATGACTACACTGACTCTCCATGGGACTCAAACTCAAAGTCCTCTCCACCGCATCACACGTTTTAAGATGATGATTTTGCTGTTGATGGAGAAGGATATGATTCAAGTGATAACACTCGTAATTTGGTGCAACCTTATAATAATAATAATAATAATAGTATACATCATCCTGAGGTTAACTTGAAGAATGTGCTCAATGGTATATTTGCCATTTTGACTGGCTGGAACAAACTTCTGAGTTTCATTTCAAATCAGCAGTCGCTACTCCTCACTTCAAATGTTTCATTTGTTGGGTCCGCAAAGAATGGCAATACCTTCCTGTCCTCTGTTTACATACCTAGTGTGCCACCACTCCTTGAGCCCAGTGGATCAAGTGGGGTTAATTATAGTGTTTTTTATAGTGTTTACAAGGATGTTCAGGGAGAGGGATCCCCAGAGGGTCAGTGATGCCTGCTATGATAGGCTTGATCCATCACAAGGTGTTCTTATTAACACCATCAGCAATGCCGTGCAAGTAGCAAAGCATGATGTGATAGATTGGACTTGCACAAGAGGATGGTTGAATCTTCCACTTGGTTTGTCTATGGAACATGAGATATACAAGGCCTCCAATACTTGGAGAAGCTGTTGCAAGGTGTGATTTTCATTTGCATCTCAGCTTGCTTTTACATGTCAACTTGTTTTATCTTTGTAAAACTAACATCTCTTTCCTGCTTTGTAATGTCAGAGATAGGATTGTAAAATTCTAATAGGTAGTTCTTGCTAGGTCATAGATTCTATTTTGGAGCTTTGTTTCTATGTTTACTCTTTTTGCTTCTTTTCACGTGCATGTCAACTAGACTATAATGGTATTTTAGAAATTCATACTCTGCGTCAACATTCTAAATATGCAGTCCTTTGTAAAGTGGTTTTCCCTTTTTTTTCCTTACTTTATAATTTTTGTTGGAATTGACAGGTTGAATCCTGACAAGTCGATACCCTTGGCAATTTTGAAAGGAGCAAAAGGCCTGGCAATTTTAACTGTAGCTAAAGCTGGTGTTCTACTTGCTTACAAAATTGGCACAGGCTTGGTCATATCTCGAAGGTCAGATGGATCATGGTCTGCCTCATCGGCCATATTCTCTGTTGGTTTAGGATGGGGTGCTCAGGTAACAACAAAATTGTCATGTTACTTCTAGTGTTAATTTCTTTTTGTTATTATTACTACTATAATGTCTGTAAGTGTCAATCTTAGGTAGAAGGCCTGAAAAAAAAAAATCCAGGATATGCATGAGTTTGGCAAGAGTTCCTTTTAACTATTTGTGAAATTCTAATTGTTTATCAAGACTTCCTCAATTTATGTTTCAGCTAATAATTGTACTTAATATGTGTTCCCAGATTGGAGGAGAGCTCATGGACTTCATAATTGTGCTCATGATTCAAAAGCTGTGAAGACATTTTGTAGTCACATGCATTTTTCTCTTGGTGCTGGTTATAGTGCTGCAGCAGGACCTGTAGGGAGAGTGCTAGAAGCAGATCTTCGTGTTGGAGATAGAGGTTCTGGAATGTGCTATACATACAGTTGTAGCAAAGGTATTGTGTCATGATTTAAGTTTTGTGTGTGTCTGTAACTTTTGGTTACATGAATAATTAGAATCATACATGTATTTAACATGCTATTGTGTATGATGGCTTAACATGAAAAGAAGAAATGAAGATCTTTAGAGGTTATAAACTGCGAACCTTTTATTATAGTATCATTGGCTGTGATCTGAATGTTCCTAAAATATTTTTTTTTATGATAACGAAAAATTTTATTAGAAAAAAGCAAACCTAGTACACCGGTGGTGCACTAAGAGAGAAGTACAATCAATTCAAAATACAACGATCAAACAAGTGTAAGAGAGAGAAGCAGCACTGAATGTTCCTAAAATCTTGTTCAAATCTTTGGAATCTACTGATAGTTGACATCCAAATGGCTAAGGATTGTTCTTTGGGCTCTTGAAAGCATGCCATAGGCTTCTTTTGTTCAATCATTTTCTGCCAATTGTTGATTTTGCAATCTCTTGAAAATGGAGAAAAATTGTGGGAACATTGGAATTCGCTTCCTCATATGGTTCCTGTTTATGGCTTCATATCAATTAGTGACTTTACTAAACCTTAATCCAGTTGATTAAGGTTGTGCATTGGCTCCATGAATTGCTGGACTTAAAACTACAGGAAATTGTTGTGAAAAACATCTTAAGTGAATGCTAGCACATTAGTCGATACTAATCTACTTGTATTCCAGTGTTTTATGGTAGAATTTCAACATTTAGATGTTCACACGTCTCCGTGCTAGCATTTGGTGGTGGGGTGGGTGGGGGAAGGCATGGTTCTGTTAGGACAGTTTCTTTCAGGTAAGGGAGGCAAGATATATATCATAGTTCTAAATTTAATAGATTGTGGATTATCTTGTATTCTCCTATGTGACCATAACAGCATTACTTAATTTATTCTTGTTGTTTTTGAGTTTGCTTTATATCTTTGATTCTTTTAAGATTAAATCTTCTTGCTTGTTTTTATAGTAATCAACGTCTTAAAAGTTTTGTACTGAATTGGAAGTGTAAGGATTTTTTAAAGATTGAGAGCCTAAAATAAATGCAAATAGTGAAGAGACTAGAGGAAGATACCAAAATATTTAGTTTCATAGATCAGACTAAAATAAATAAATAAATATATCTATATATATATTTATATATATATTATATATATATATATATATATATATATTTGGGGGGAGGGGGAATGCAATATTCATTTTTGCAAGCTAGTGTTGCTCAAAGATGTTGTTTTCTGTACTTTTCCCATTCTAATATGTTTTGTGCATTTGAAAGTAATTTTGCGGTAGCCTGAAAGTTGATAACTGCTGTCACTTGCAAACTATGGCAGGTGCATTTGTGGGAGTGTCATTGGAAGGGAATGCTGTTGCAACAAGGATGGATACCAATTTACGTTTTTATGGTGAGTCTTATCTCACCACATTAGATATTCTTCTTGGGATGGTGAGCAGACCAAAGGCTGTTGAGCCCTTATATGGGGCACTTGATTACCAATTGTAACGACCCAAGAAAAAGCGCCAGCTACATCTACGCTATATCTCAAAAGGACTAGTCACAATTGAGACTCTTTGTAGTTGTTAATAAAGCCCACGCTATATCTCAAAAGGACTAGTCACAATTGAGGCTCCTTGTAATTATATATTTTTAGGGGAAGGGGGGAATGCAATATTCATTTTTGCAAGGTAGTGTTGCTCAAAGATGTTTTTTGTACTTTTCCCCATTCTAATATGTTTTGTGCATTTGAAAGTAATTTTGCGGTAGCCTGAAAGTTGATAACTGACACTTGCAAACTATGGCAGGCGCATTTGTGGGAGTGTCATTGGAAGAGAATGCTGTTGCAACAAGGATAGATACCAATTTACGTTTAGTCACAATTGAGGTTCCTTGTAGTTGTTAATAAAGCGCACGCTATATCTTAAAAGGACTAGTCACAATTGAAACTCCTTGTAATTGTTAATAAAGCCCAGATCTACCCAGTAAATACCCGATGTGAGACTTATCACACACCCACACACATCACACAATCAATCAAATTGGGGCATCACAATCTCCTTCACTTAAATCTCTGATGTACTCGTTAGGGCTCACTTTGTGGGGTAGTGTCTTCGAGCCCACACAAGTAGATGTGGCAAAACGAGCGGGTCGGGTTGGGTTCGAGTTGGGTCAATCGGGTTTGCGGGTCAAACGGGTCACGGGTCATTTTTAAATGGGTCAATCGAGTTGCGGGTTAATCGGGTTGCGGGTCGGGTCGGATCGGATCGGGTTGACCCGTATTTTTCAAACAATTTTTTTTTCAATTACAAAAACAAATCAATGACAACCTGTTTAGAGAGAATGAATAAAATCAGTTAAGCAAATGAATTGCACTTAATACCACTTGTTAATATCCTTCCAATTCTGACAGTTTTAACTTTTGAGTATAACAAAAATTATTTATAGTCATAAATTCATGATGGAAAAAGTCTTCAATGTTAATAGTTCACTGTCAAAATGCATATAATTACAAGTTTACAACTTCAATAAAGAGATAGATCTTAAAACTAACAAAACAAGTAAGTTAGCAAAGTAGCAAGTTATCGGTCTTCTTAAGTGCACATGTTCCTGTTACATTTAAAATAATAGTAAAGTTAGATTATTTAGAAAGATAAACTAAACAAAAAAAGATTTAAAAATAAACATAACATATTAAGTAAAGAAGAATAAGTAAATATTTTATAAGAAGGGCAGAGGCGCAAGCTTTGACTGCTTTGTGTGAAACACTGAAACTAAAAAAGTGTGGAATGCCGAATGTGTGAAGAACTGAAGACTGAAGAAGGGCAGAGGACTTTGGAGGCGCAGGAGAAGCAGAGGAAGTGAGGAACTCAACTTTCAGGAGTGAATAGAATTAAGTGATGGACTACAGCTAGCAAACATATTTGGATGAGATATATATATATATATATATATATATATTTTTTTTAATGGTTGGGACTGACGGCCTTGACCAATTGGCCCTTGTGTTGTGTAGAGTGCAGTGTTGTGAATTGTGATGTCTTGTCTATTGTTGTCATGCACAGTGAAGCTCCTCTTAATTGTTGTGGTAAATATTGAATATATTATTATTAGTTTTGATGCTTTGTGCTTTATGCACATAATATCAGGACATAATTAAAAAAGAAAAATTAGCGAATTTTTTTAATGGGTCGGGTCACGGGTTATTCGGGTAGGGTCGGGTTGATCTGCAAAAAAATCGGGTCAGGTCACGGGTCAACCCGTTTTTGCTTCAGGTCAAAAAAATTGAGTTCGGGTCAGGTATTTTTCAGGTCGGGTCGGGTCGGGTCAAAAAATTCTGACTCGTATTGCCATGTTTACACACAAGGTTACTGGGCCGGTTTTGATACCATATATAACGACTCAAGGAAAAACACTAGCCACATCTGCGCTATATCTCAAAATGACTAGTCACAATTGAGGCTTCTTGTAGTCGTTGATAAAGCCCAGATTTACCCAGTAAATACTCGATGTGAAACTCATCATACACTCACACACATCACACAATCAATCAAATTGGGGGGCATCACACCTATTCTCCAGTCTACGGTGATAATTCCAGTTGTCTGCAATTTGGCATCTTTATGATGTATGTGAAGCATCCCCATAAGCATTGGTGTAGATCACTTTTCAAACATACTTGGATTCTGATATAGATTCCTCATCTTAGATCTATAACTGTAAAAAAGTTATTTCGGATTGTTTCATCTTCTATCTGTATAAAGTGATATGCTTAATGCCACAGACAACTTAGTCTATAGTTTCTATCTTAATCCTATTCATCTGTGATTGTCAAACCGTTCAGTATAATATGATGTAAATATACTAAGATTCATTGGGACTTCTACATGTATATATGCAACAGAATGATAAAAATTAAATTTAGTTGGCATGAATAAATTATTTTAAGTTCAAATATTACTTTATACTTATCAAATGGTTTGTCTAGTTTTTGGATGAGTTCATTTTCATTGGTTTGTTTTGTTTGAAAAATGTGTAAAAGTACAATTTTTCTACTAACTACATAAAAAGAGCGCGAAGAGGGGTGTTTGGTTTGAGCATCATTTAAAACTCAGTTCTCAAAATTTAATTCCAATCACTCAAAACTACTCATATCTCATTTCTTATTTTCTATTTTTCTCTTAACTTACCCAACAATGTGGAACTCAAACTCAAAAAGGTGAAGCCCACACGAACAATTACAATGCTCTTGTTGCCCTCACCCACGATATTTTCTCTCTTCCCATCCCTTCTTTTATTTATTTTTCTTTAAATATGTCAACCAAATAGCATAAAGGCAGGTCAAAAAACATAGAAAAACAAAAAGAAGGAAATGAGCAGATCAAACACTTAATAATAGATTGTTGGAACTATGGTTAGTTTTTATTTTATTTTATTTTTTTGTTGATAATCTACAATAAATCTATATATCGTATACTATATATAATAGCAGAAACTGAGAGAAAGTTGATTTTTATAATTAAGGAGGTGTTGCCAGGTAGGAAAAGTGGCTATCTAAAATTCAGCCACGTTTAAGTTAAAAAGCGATAAATTACATTGTTTGGTAACGCTATAACATTGTTTAAAAGCGATAAATTATAATTTTTCACTACGTTAAACACTGTTTGGAGCCCTCTTGGTATAAAAGAAAACTAACCGCTTAAGACAAAAAAGAAAAAGAAAAAAGATTGCTACACGGAGAAAGGAGAAAGAGAGACCGAGAGAAAAGAGAGACAGAGAAATAGAGAGGCAGAGAACAGAGAAGGAGAGAGAGATCGAGAGATCAAAAACTGCAGTTTGCAATCAAGAATGAAAAGATGTCTCTCACTTCCTGTCAGATTTCTTCATCTAACTGTCCGCTAATTTCTTTCCCTGGAATAAGAAGAAGTAAGGAAGATGAAGCGTCAAGAACGAAGAGGAGTCTACCCCGCCCATTATGACATGCTTCTGATGGGTACCTATTCTTTTTCTTTCAAAATTTTTCCCAAATTTAGAAGGAAGATTTGACCTTTTATCTATTTTCAAAGTTACGTTTTGGTTCCTGATTAAAACTCAGAAATTAACAAGAGTTCCCTCTGATTTTTGATTAACAATGCCTCTGACGGGTTCCTATTCTTTCTCTGACTTTTTTTTCCACAAATTTAAAGTTAAATTAGTTTTGTTATATGTTTTCCACTTATACAATTGCAATGAGATTTTGTTTCCTGAAATTAGGGTTAAGGAAATCAGAATTATGATATTTGACTATTTTTATTAAATATTTTTGGTAATGGTTTGTTTATATTCTTCTTTTTTGGATTTAAATCATTCAATTTCTTTCTTTGCGGATCTAGAGTCTCTAATTTAATCAAAGCAAAGGTATTAATTTCTTTTCCTTATATTCTCTTCAATTATGGTTTGCTGTCAATTTAGGAATTCGGATTCATAATCCTTTTCCTCTCTATTTGTTAAAATCAGGGAAAACACTCACAATATGAAAATCCTACCTGAGTTTTATTGGCCTCTTGCCTGTTCTGTTTTTTTAAGGGGAGTGAAATTGTGGGATTTTGAAATTTGATAGAATAACTTTCTCTATATATTTTTTAAAAAGAGACTTTTTAAGTCTTGATTTTGTTGTTTTTGATGTTGGATTTTAATGGGTTTAAATTGTGAAATCTAAAAGTATAATAGTAAAAGGAAATGCATCAAGTTCTAAAGTTTTTTTTTTGTTTGTCTCAAATTTCAATTACATTTGTTAGTATACTTTTCTAATAGTGTTTACTTCTGGTATTTAAATACCATGAAGTTGCAGTAAGTTGTGAAGACAAGTAGAGAATCTGTCATGTAGCTAGAACCACTACAGGTAAAGGTTTTTGTTTATTCGATTTTTAAATTATGCCATAACTTGATTTTATGTTTAGTCATTTGGTTGGATAGGTTTGGATTTATGTATTTCAGTTAGATTTGGATTTGGATTTGGCTACAGTAATTGGGTTAGAAATTTTTTTTTTCCCATAATGAGCATTTTTAAATTTTTGCCTTTGGTTTTTTGTTAAATTCCTGATTCAAAATCTTGGTTTCTCTATTTGTGTTTGCCTTTTGTTGGAGCCCCTGGATTGTGTTTAACCTTTAAATTTATTTCACCTTTCTTATATGGCACACTTTGTACTTCTTTCTTAGGTAAGATCTTAACAATAGACAATCTTAGTAAAAGACAAGTGATGGTGCTTGACTGGTGCTATATGTGTAAGAGGTATGGGGAGTCGGTGGATCATCTTCTACTTCATTGCTTCATATCTTGGGAGTTGTGGTCCATGGTCTTCTGCTTGTTTGGTATTCAATGGGTTATGCCTCATACTGTTCTTGAGTTGTTTGAGGCTTGGCAAGGAAAGTTTGTGCGACATCGTCATATTGATGTTTGGAGACTAGTGCCTCATTGCTTGATTTGGTGCATTTGGCGTGAAAGGAATGCTAGAAGTTTTTTGAGGGTTGTGAACGCTCTTTGCTGGAGATTAAGTCTTTTTTCCTTCACACTCTCTTTGAATGGAGTGTGGTTTTTTCTCATTTTTCTTGTTCTTCCTTTTCTTTGTTTCTTGACCGTTGTTCTTTTGTTTCCTGATTTGTGTCCCTATAGTACATCTCCAATGTACCCGGTTTGGCAATCTTTCTATTATTAATAATATTCTTACGTTATTTATCAAAAAAAAGTTTATAGGACTTCTATTATTTCTGTTAATTGTTTCTTCAAACTTATCTTATTTTAAAATGTTATTTTATTTCATATTTTTAGTGCATATTGGCATGACCAGCATGAAGATTTATTGAGTTTTTTTTTTATGCCTCTTATAAGTGTTGAATATAGAGGACAAAACAGGGTATAATAAAGTTGTTGGTGACAGATAATGTCTATATTCCCATGTATTTTTTTTAAAGTTCCTTTTGGCACTTAAATGTGAAGAGAAAACAATAGTAGTGCAGCAATTGTTGTTGAACATTCCACTTGACAAAATGCAATTAATCCTAACCATGAAGAATAGATGATCATTGTCCAAATACATATTATCATTTCTTAAAGTATGAGTTTTTGATGGCTGTAGGTAATATTTTGAATATTATAGTCCACCTTTAATCTTATGTAATGAAAATTATCATAAATAGAGGGGTTATATGTCTTTAGTAAATTTTGGTGCTTGGTTTTACTACAGTTTGACAATGTACTACAATTTGATAGTAGGCATGATATTCTGTTTTTGTTTCATATTTCCAGTTGTGCTATATTGATCCTGAAGTTTTTTAGTAAGAGATATCAGATTTAGTAGTAAGAAGAACAGTACTAATTTTGAGAAAATTTTAGCATAAAAGAGAAAAATGATGACGTGTTTGGCTCAGCTGTTGTGGCTGTGAATTACTTGATCTATTGACAAACGATCCTTAATTTCCAACCTGTTACTTATGATTGCATTAAGAAATCAGTCTTACAATCAACCATCAATGTGTAGTAGTCTCTCTTTTGTTTCGATTTTGCCCTTGCAACATGTGAATAAAATGCATTTTGGAAAAATCTTGATAGAATTTTGGAGGGTTAAATTATAATGGAAGTTACTACTGCCATGCTATTTCCTTTTTTTTTTTTTTTTTTTTTTTTTTTTTTTTTTTAAATATAAGAAAATTAAATATTCAGCAAACTAATAGAAAAACGTGTCAAATGGTGATGCATAGATTGAACACCACAATGGACATTAATGTTACACAGATTATACCAAGAAGACCACGTGAAGTATAGGATGGAGAACTTGCCTTGCATAATGGAAAATCAATATCTTAAATAAAGGACTTGGAGTGGAACTTAGAGACAAAGGTATCAAAGGTAAATGAGAAAAACTATTTGTAAATTTACAAATGCACACATAATATAAATATACATTATACTAACAACTTTGCAACTGAAACAGGTATATGATACAAGTCCAAGTAGAAAGTAAAACCGATTCAACAACATTCATTTCGTTTGACAAAGCGACTGAGAAATTTGTATCTAAGACTGTAAAAGAACTTGCAGAGATATAAGCAGAGGTAATTTCAATTAGAAATATTAAATCTATTTCCGTAGCTTTTCCTCTTACATACATTATCCCCAATCTGTCCTTGTAGTAAAAAACAATGCCAGTCAATTTTATTTCTTTTAGCAAAACACCTGCACTTTATTAGCATCATTATCTGAACAATTAACCATCCACCCCCTTCCATATTTTACTATTACATTAAGTGAAATAGACCAACCTTCAAAAACAATTTTGTTCTTCAAAAAACACACAGAATCTCATGCAAAGCGTTAATCATGATGTATGTATGTATACTTTGCTAAATTTATGAGCTCTTAGGTTTTCTTCTTTTCCTATTACTAACCAATCATATTGACAGTTTATGCCTGATGTGTTAGTGTACAATATTGTTGATTAAAATCATAATGGTTGTTGAGGTTGTACTACTCTTTGTATTTCTATGGTAGGTAACGTAGAAGTAACAACCATATAGTTTATCTCTACTATATACAATATGTTCTACCAAAAAAAAAAAAAAGATTGGTGGGGAGATATTTCTAAGAAAAGGGCTCTGCCTTGGCAAATAACAGCTGTGATGGAAGACATTTGAGACTTCCTGGCTTAGTGTAGACATTTATATTTTGTACATAGAAATTTGTTGGCAAAAGAAAAGTCTTAGATGCATTTTTTTGGGACAATAATTGCAGTGCTTAGTAGTTTTTCTATCTTCAAGATTTATAGAAAGCTTACAGAAATGTTCAAAGGGCTTAAAAAGGTTTGTAATACCATATGCAATATATTTGGATCAATCATGATTTAAATGCCAGTCAAGTTTTTTGGTTGGCATGTATGTTATGCATTATAAAATGCATATAAGTTTAGACTTCAATATGAATTTTTTTAATTTTGTTAGTTAGTATGGTTTAGTAGGAGTTGTGAAATTGAATTAACCATCTATTGAATGGATAGACTAAGGAGAATATGTGTCTAAAATTAATGAGGTTGAGAAAATTTATGTCCTGAGGTAGCTTAAACAAAACATAGATTATGATCAAACTTTGTGGTTTATATGCATTTATGATTTTTTTTTTTTTTTTTTAGTTCCTTATCAAGCTTCTAAGATACATTTACTTTGTGCTGTATATAAATGTTAGAGGCACATTGGAATTCAAAAGAAAAAACAAGTTAGCTAATGCTGAATCAGCATCTTTTATTTTTATTTTTTTGATAAACGATAGAAGTATATATTATTAACTGAGAAAACAAAACAGTATTACAGGGAGTTTTTTGTCATTGACTCGTGTCCACCTACAATCCAACCCCAAGTCTAATACATTTCTCCCTACCCCCACGTAGTGGTCTACCATATTGACACTAACAAGACTGCAAAGCTTCTTATGGTACAACTGCAAAGGTGTTCTGGGATGCTGCAAGACGTTGATAGTCCTCCAGAATTCCAGTGGCGTGATCCATGATAGACCTTGGCTGCACCTGCACCTTCTCAAAGTAGTATTTGTTCCGAGCATTCCAGATTGCCCATGACGTTGTGGCCCATCTCTCCAGACTCCAGCTCTGTCTTTGTTAGCTTACCCTTCAACATTCGAAACAGTTGGAAGAAGTCCTGCACCTGGTTGCTACATTTCTGCACCCTTCCTTTCGATATTGTCCACA
The DNA here is from genome assembly GCA_030021035.2 of Notholithocarpus densiflorus. Classification (NCBI taxonomy): domain Eukaryota; kingdom Viridiplantae; phylum Streptophyta; class Magnoliopsida; order Fagales; family Fagaceae; genus Notholithocarpus; species Notholithocarpus densiflorus. Next base: position 2,042,114 of record JARYZH020000014.1, on the reverse strand, counting down.
CATTCCGTGCCAAAGGACATTCCCATAGCAAGTGCGATGTCGATTCAGGCTGTTGGCAGCATATGTCGCATCTCGGCTCCACCTTCACCCTTCGGCTATGCAGATTCTCTTTAGTGGGGACATGTTATTCTTTTCTTTCTCAATCTTTTCTATCCCCTGGACAGTTTTTTCTGGATTGATAATTAAGTTTGAAAATGTTCTTATGAAGAGGAAGAATGTTCTTAAGAGTTAAGTCAAAACTTCACCATTTTAAGAAATATGCTTTTAGGTCTTGATTTTTATGTTTTTGTTATATTTTTTGTGTTTTTAATGGTGAAAGTATAGAAGTGGGTTACGGAAACTTAACTGAGTGAACCTCAGGTGGGCAAAGTGCCAACTTTTCAACCACAAGTAGGCAACTTAAATTTCAATAAAACTACAGGTGGGTAAGTTGTAATTTGGCCAAAATAAATAAATAAATCTAATGATATTTCTATTTGTAGAAGGGGGAGGGGGTAACATTTTTCTTGTAATAGTAGAAGTGTAAAGAAGTTTTGGGGAGGTGTAGGTAATGAAAGAACAATGAAGGGTGTTGCATTTTGTTTTTCATAGCATTCACCTGTAAAAAAGAGCTATTGCTTGAGAGGTGGGCGGCGCTAGATGAATTTCAGGGGTTCAAATGAACCCCTGACTTTCTATTAAAAAAATATTATATATATGGCGGCGCTAGATGTATTTCAAGAGGTTCAAATGAACCCTTGATTTTCTACTAAAAGAATATATATATATTATAACATGATAACAATACACATACATGTATCAAACCCTCTGTATTTTCTGATTATTAAATTATATTAAGTTATATTATATTTACACTATACATGCACATATTCACACACATCACAATTCACACAAATTACTTTATAAAAAAAAATAATAATAATGCACATATCAGACACATACGCATAACTAACAAACACTCACTTTTTACTCTTAGAATCAGAAATATCGAGATAGTCAAATAGAGAAGAGAGATGAGATGAGATTCATGAGAGAGATTCAAGCATTTGATTAGTTAAGTAGACACTTAATGTATTATTGATGTATCATGTATGGATGTGTGTGGTTGTATTAGTCAATAATTCGTATAGTGCAAGTGGGATGAGTTTCGCCATTTAGTTTAAAATATTTTTATAAAAACAATGACAAATAGATAGTGACAATTGCATAAAAATAAAAATGTTATACAAACTCAATAAAATAAAATGGTCATATCTACCCACATTGACAATAGATAATAACGATCGATAATGAATTATCATGTAATGATTTGAAAATATGAAAACTCATAGAAGGATATTGTAACATTTTATGTATTTGCGACTGTTTTTTTTTTTTGTCAATAACTAAATATATTTAAGTTTTCTTTTTATTAAATTTTGTTTAATTTAACTTTCTAAATGACCCCCTAAAAAAAATCTCTAGAGCCGCCATAATGAGACCATTAATATATCAAAAGTAGTCTACAACTAGAAGACGATCTTCTAGAGTAATGTGTACAACAGAGTCAAATGCTCTTCCCACAGGAAGCAAAAGAGACAATTTATTTAAATTTAGTTTTATTTTTGTCTAGACATCAATTGAATTCTTATTTTAGGTCCTAGTATTTATTTAGGTTAATTAAAATTTTTAATAAAAGTCTAGGGTATTTTTGTCATTCAAAAAGTAGGATGTCTTACGCAATCAAAATTAGGGTTTCAAATTCCTATAGAAGAAAATGAAGTACTCCTATTAAAGGGAGAGATGATTTTGATGAATGAAAATTCCTTTCAATTTCTTTTGTACTAACTCTAACTAACCCTAGGTGCCGACTTATAGTGGTTTTTCTTAGCTTGGTACTAACTCCAAGCAAGCTTAGTTTTTTATTCCTAGCTTCCTATCCTTTTATTTTTCAATTGTTAGTTTTTATGGATAAAACCTATTACACCTTACACACATATAAAAAAACAACTAAAATTGTGACCTGAAATCACGATTTAAAATTGTAAAGTTTTGGATTGTCTTCCGTCACCATGAGTCTCAAGTCACATAACAAGATTGCTCCCTATAGATGAACCATAACATAGAGAGGATCATCTTCATCTACTACTTGATATTCCAAGCCTAATTGATTGATTCAGATTATTTCTGCCACACAGGCTCATAAGATTAGCTAATAATTTGAATCAACTATCAATTATCCCCTCTTTACTGTAATATCAATTATATAATAATGCTTTTGGTAATTAATCATATTTCATCTAGTTCAGTGCCTTGTGTGAAACCATCCATATAATTGGATGAAACGGTACGGTCACTGAGAGCTTTTTTGTCTGGTTCCATGTGAGAGCAATAAAATACAAAAGAATACTCCTGCGCTTCTAGAATTTCACTTAAACTATATGTCAATATAAACGAAAGGAAACAAATTCAACTTTGAAGTGTATATTAACTTATTAAGATAACTGATTTTATCAAACTAGCTAATTATGAGGGTCGTAATCAGAACATTCTCTCAACCGCGCAGAGGACCAAGGTGTTGCATTAGACAATCCAAGATCAGTGTGCAAGAAGACAAGACCCCTTTATATAAATATATATATATATATATTTATATATATATATATATATCTCAAGTAAGCAGGGAGGGAACCAGTGTGTCTACTCAATTATATTCATCCTTAATATTCTTACCTAGTCAGTTCCATCATGGCTTCCACAAAACAACAACACTACATATGCTTGGCTTTGCTTCTCATCTTGGTAGCTTGCGCTTCTCAAGCCATGTCTCGCACTCTCCAAGATGAGATGTATGAGAGACGTGAGCAGTGGATGGCTCATTATGGACGTGTATATAAGGACACTATTGAGAAGGAGCAACGTTACAAGATATTCAAGGAAAATGTAGCATACATAGAATCTTTCAACAATGCTGCAAACAAGCCTTACAAGCTAAGTGTTAACCAATTTGCAGATCTCACAAATGAGGAATTCAAAACCTCACGGAACAGATTCAAGGGGCATGAATGCTCCACAAAGACAACATCTTCCAGATATGAAAATGTCACTGCTATGCCATCCACTTTAGACTGGAGAACGAAAGGAGCCGTAACACCCATCAAGGACCAAGGACAATGCGTTCAGTTTCAAGCTCTTTTAGGGAACACTACTAACAAAATATTTTCTAACTCTTTTTAAATTTATCAAACTATAGGTTGTTGCTGGGCATTTTCAGCAGTAGCAGCAATGGAAAGTATTACTCAGCTAACAACCGGAGAATTAATCTCTTTATCTGAGCAAGAGTTGGTTGACTGTGACACCAGTGGTGAAGATCAAGGCTGTGAAGGGGGTTTGATGGACAGCGCCTTCCAATTCATCCAAGACAATCACGGCCTCACAACCGAAGCCAGCTACCCCTACAAGGGTGTTGATGGAACCTGCAACACTAACCAAGAAGAAAAACACGCCGCCACAATTAATGGGCATGAAGATGTGCCTTCTAACAATGAACAGGCCCTTCTGAAGGCTGTTTCTAGCCAGCCAGTTTCTGTTGCCTTTGATGCTGGAGGGTCGGATTTCCATTTCTATTCAAGTGGTGTCTTTACTGGAGCCTGTGGCACTAGTCTAGACCTTGGTGTTACTGCTGTTGGGTATGGGGTAAGTAATGACGGGACTAAGTATTGGCTAGTGAAGAATTCATGGGGTACACAATGGGGCGAAGAGGGTTACATACGGATGCAAAGAGATGTTGCTGCACAGGAAGGCTTATGTGGCATAGCAATGCAAGCCTCTTACCCCACTGCATAAAGATAAAAATCAAAATCAATGTCCACTACCTCAAAGTAAAATGATGTGGATGCTTGTTTTTCATTTTCTAAACTATACTACTATTGTTTATAATCTCTATGTGTGATTTGTGTATCTTTTATTAAACAGATACGTCTGTAAGACTATTCCTTTTAATGATATAATATTTGGATTGCATCTTCAGTTTCTTTTGTTAAACTCAGAACTCTGCTTCTGTTAGAATATTGGTTAAATAATTAAATTCAGAATTTCTTTAATAAGTTAAGCTTTTGAGAGAATTTTCAATTTATCATGCTGTCTGAGCAGATGGCCCTAAGTTTCTCCATTACCTCTTATTAAAAATCTTTTTAAATTTATCATTTTCTAATGGCCTAAACTTTATGGACAATTGTTATATGTCAGCTTCAAATATGAACCATACCTCAGCCTCTTATCCAACCTGACCAATGCCATAATGTTTAATGGACTTCTGCTTTAAACAATTAAGAATAAGAGTTTCTGAAACCAATACCAAAAGAAAACATGTTGCTTGATCTGAATCTCTGAAAGCAAGTTTTGTGGTGAAACAGCTCCAAAAATTGTCTATAGATAAAAGAACGTGTCTTACGTACGCATAGCCTAAGAGCACTTGTTTCACCAGCACTTCTTCCTAGCCTATCAAAGCTGGAAAGATATTCACCTCTATATAGTTCAGCTACAATCATTTAGAAGAGGATTGTCATGGAAATTTTTACTAATAACTAAATTCCCCTTGATTATAGCAATACCCTTTACACTGCATTCCACCAACTAGTTTATTATGAAAAAATTGTGCCATCATAATTTACAACTGAGCTTAGGACAGGAAGTATTTTCAGCATTTGATTTGGGAGGGGGATCAAGGACAGGAAACTTCAATGAGATCTGAAGCATCTTTCACCAATAGCCAAAGATATACGAAATAAATGTACTAAGGCTGTTGTGTAATGAGGCTTGAGACAGACATGGTCTGTTGATTTGAATATGTTAACAGCAATAACTCTCCCAACCGTACAACATCAACAACCAATTCTTAGTCCCAACCATCTTGAAAAAAATGAGATAATTCTTTGCAAAAGCCAACATATTGTTGGAATAGAAACCATAGCAAGTGCCTTTTAGTTTTGCACGCATTGTTTACCATGAATGCGATATATGTGCTTAAAATACACCTGTTAATGGAATGTGAAATATGTATTGATGCAGGGGGAAATTGATCAGTAGGTTTTAAAGATGCAGGGGTTGGATTTTTCCATTTTTTGTTTGGACACAAGTGTTCATGTTTTCCCCTTGTCCTGACTCCTGAAATTAGTTAGTGGTTTTGCATTTGCTTTTCTCCCTAGGCATGTCGTGAAAAGCTTTGAACTAAGCTTGAAAACGCTTCAACAATGGAAGTTTTCCAGTAAAACACTCAAAGAGAAAGAGAGGAAATTAGAGAGAAGAAGTTTGAGAGAGACGCAGAGAGAATTGGTATTTTCTGGAATAATACTTCAACTATTCATTACACTGATGTACAATATATATAATACCAGAGAATCAATAACTTCCTAATCAGAGATCCCTGAAATCACAGGACTGATCTGTAAAATGTGGAGTGAAATTAGGAACTAAAACAACTACCATCAACTACCTAATGAACTGAGCTAAACTAACCAACAACAGCTATATGAAACGTAGCGTATCAATGAATAACAGACAGACAAAACGCAGCGTTTCATTAAATAAATTTACAACTCCATATTAAATAGAACGACATCGTTCTAGTGAATATCTGAAGTAGCCGTTGGGAACTAACCGTTGACATCTAGCATTTGAACCTTGTTCTTAGCAATACTCTGTTGATCTCTGAGTATACTCTTAACATTCCCCCTCAAACTCGAGGCAGTGGCAGCCAAGAGTTTGCTGTGCAGAACTAGAAAATGAGGACCAAGCAAGGGTTTCGTGAAAATGTTAGCAAAATTGTCACGACCAGAGATGAATTTGATCCCCAAAGTGCTACGAAGAACACAACCCCTCACATAGTGATAATCAACCTCTATGTGTTTGGTTCTGGAATGAAACACAGGGTTAGAGGCTAAGGCAATAGCAGAGTTATTATCACACCAAAGGATGGGAACATGAGGAAGAAACAGCTTAAGCTCCTTAAAAAGAGTGCGAAGCCAAGCTAACTCTGCCGCAGTGGAAGCCAAGGCACGATACTCTGCCTCTGTGGAAGAACGTGAGACAATGGGTTGTTTCTTGGAAGACCAAGAAATGGGGCTTGAACCAAGGAAAACCAACATCCCAGTGGTAGACTTCCTGTCAGTGGGGTCTCCAGCCCAATCTGCGTCTAAAAAGGCAGAGAAGGTAAGTGGACCAGGAGCAAGATGAATCCCAAAATGTAAAGTACCCCTCACATAACGAAGAACACGCTTGGCTGCCTCCAAATGAGAAGTAGTAGGATGACTCATAAATTGGCATAGCTGATGGACACTAAAAGCCAAATCAAGGCGGGTGAAAGTCAAATATTGGAGAGCACCCACCATACTTCTGTACTCAGAGGGATCAGGCAAAACAAAACCATCAAAAGGAGTAAGGCGTACATTTGGGCAACAAGGGGTTTTGGTAGGTTTAGAATTTTCCATCTTAAATCTATGAAGCACATTAGAGGCATACTTAGATTGGCACAAAGTGAGACCAAACTTGGAAGGCACAATTTGAATGCCTAAGAAATAAGAGAGAGCACCCAAATCCTTAAGCTCAAAAGCTTTACTAAGAGCAGTGACAAGATAAGATACTTTTGAAGAAGAATTGCCTGTGATTATAATATCATCCACATACACAAGGAGATAAACGATGGTTTGATGAGAGTGAAACACAAATAAGGAAGAATCTGCCATGGAAGCTTCAAACCCAAGATGCAACAACTGAGAGGTAAATCGATCAAACCAGGCCTTTGGGGCCTGTTTTAAGCCATACAAAGATTTATGTAATCTGCAGACATGATGAGGAAATTGTTGATCTACATAGCCTTGAGGTTGTTCCATATACACTTCTTCCTTGAGAAAACCATGGAGGAAGGCATTAGAGACATCCAACTGTCTGAGAGGCCAATTAAAACTCACTGCAATGGAAAGTACAAGTCTCACAGTAGCTGGTTTCACAACTGGACTAAATGTCTTTGTGTAGTCCACACCTGCTTGTTGGTGAAAACCCTTGGCAACCAGTCTTGCTTTATAACGAGCAATGGTGCCATCATTGTGTAATTTCAGCTTATACACCCATTTACAACCCACTAAATTGATGCTAGGCATAGTAGGAACAAGAGACCAAGTCTTCTGTCTTTGTAAAGCAGAAAATTCCTCATCCATGGCCTTAATCCATTGAGGAAACTTACAAGCAATTCTATAGGAAGGGGGCTCAGTGTGAGTATAGCCAAGCACAGCCTTATAACACAATTTTGGCTTGGAAATGCCATTCTTTGATCTAGTAGTCATAGGATGGACATCCACAAGAGCAATGGCAAGAGCAATGGCAAATGCAATGGCAGCAGGAGCTGAAGATGCATTGGGAACAGAAATATTGGGAATAGACTGTAAAGATGTTGAAGTGGTAGAAATAGAAGGAAGTGGAGGATGTGGAGATGTAGGGGGAGAGACAGAGACAGGTGGAGATATAGCAGTAGGAATAGAAGCAGATGGTTGGGAGTTTGTGAAGGTATTAGATTGGGGAAAAAGACAAGTAGGATGAGATGGAGGAATAGGACTAGGATTTGTGGAGTGTGACATAGGAGTAGAATAGGGTCCTAGAATAGAGGGCTTATTAGAAGAGTGCAAGTACAACAAATTGGACAACCAAGTGTCTGAATTAGGTGGAGTAGGAGGGGAAACAGAAGGTGTAGCAGAAGTAAAAGGAAACTTGGTTTCATTGGACAAGACATGCCTGTAGGTATACAACTTGTTAGTGAGTAAATCAAGACACAAGTAACCCTTAGACACTGTGGAATATCCCAAAAAGAGACATTCGTGGTCCTATGCTCTAGCTTGTGTTTAGTGTAAGGTCTAAGAAAAGGGTAACATGCACAACCAAAAATCTTGAGGGAAGTGATATCAAGGTGTTGAGTCGTTGACCATAAAGTTTGAACCAAGGAGACAAAAAACCTAAAGTTGGAGTTGGAAAGAGATTAATCAAGGTCAAGGCAGATTGAATAGCAAAAGACCAGTATGTGGAAGGTAAAGAAGCTTGAGAAAGAAGAGTAATAACAATCTCAATTAAGTGTCTATGTTTTCTCTCTACCAACCCATTTTGTTGAGGTGTATAAGGACAAGAAATTTGATGGTTAATTCCATGTGAAGACAGAAAAGACTCAAAAGATTTAGAGGTATACTCACCACCACCATCTGATCTAAGAGTTTTAATGTTTGTAGAGAATTGTGTTTTAACCATAGCATGGAACAAGACAAATTTAGAATAAACTTCTGATTTGTTAGTGAGCAAGTAGAGCCATGTAAAACGAGTGTAATGATCAACAAAAATGACATAATACTTGTAGCCATTTAATGAATCAAGAGGTGCAGGACCCCACAAATCAGTATGTACAAGTTCAAAAGGAGAAGTTGCTACAAATCTTGAACTAGGAAATGGTAGTCTGTGCATTTTGCCATGAAGACAGTGAATACAAGAATTGACAAAATTAGCACTATTATTACAAGACAGACCATTATTTAGCAACAAAAGTCTAAGAGTGTGAGCATTAGGATGGCCAAGCCTGCTGTGCCACAAAGACCAGCTAGAAGAAGAAAGTGTTGGAAAATTTAGACCCCGGTTGATAGAATTAACAAGTTTTAAACCCAAGTTGTTAATTAGATTAATTATGAATAAACCTTGTTAAAACAAACAAACATCAATATCATGTCCATAATGAATGCAGCGGAAAAGTAAATAAGACAAAATATGATGACCCAAGAAAACCAATGAAACAAACTAGTTTCACAGTAAAAAACCTGGGGGGAAACCTTCCCGAAAAGCAATTCACTATAGTAAAGAGAAGTTTCAGATCTAGTACAAAACCTTTGTCCCTAAACTCTACAATCCCCGTAAATGAACTCACAGCAGAAACCTTCCACCACTTCAGAACCTCTGAACTCTTCAATATATGAACGCCACCCTTTGTTGCACGAATCCCAATACATGATTAACCAATTGTGCGGATCCCAGTACGCGACTTAATCACCAACTAGAAGAAGATGTTGGCTGCAAAGTTCTTCACTTCATCAACAATGAAGATCAAGCAACACTTGGTTACAAAACCCTAAGGTGCAAAGACGCAGTAGCTTCTTTCAGAGAGAATAAGGCATCGGTCACCTTTTACATATGTTCTCCTTGTATTCTCTTATGTGACGGCCTCTAAAATAAGCCTTATATAGGTCTAGGGTTGTGAGAAAAGAAACTCTACACAAATACAAAAGCTTGGGCCGAAAATTAGATCTAGAAATCTGAATTCCCGTAACCTCGATTGATCGGAAGGTGTCGAGGAGGTGTCAAGCTTTAAACTTCGACATATACAACTATCGAGAAGCTATCGAGAAGCTGTCGAGGGGACAGGAGCTTTCTCGATCGATCCACCAGCTATCGAAAGGTGTCGAGATTACAATAACAATCAACTGAAGAGCTCGATAGATAGCCTAGCTGTCGAGAGGTGTCGAGCAACTGTCGAGCTATCTGTCCGCAGGTGTCGAGCTATCTGTCCAGTTTTAATGAACAGATTTTCTTCACTTGTTTCTTGGTCCAATCTTCATGGCTTTAATACTAGACTTGAACAACATGTTTCTTGAAGTATTAAACACATCCTAGATCTACCCAAATATAAGTAAAGTGCGTTTTGTCAAAGGATTAGCCAATTACACAAAATATGTCCTTAATAGAAAGCTTGACAGAATTGCACAATTTATTAGAAAGAAGTGTAGTGGCCTTGTGAGGATAGATGGGGTAAACACCACCTTCACTCTTGCCCTTGTAGAGAACTTTCCCTGTGGCCAAGGCCTGAATTGACAAGGTGTTTTCATCAAAATAACACCAACAGTTATTATCATGGCAGATTTTGTGAACTGAAGCAAGATTAGAAGCAATGGAAGGGACTTTTAACACATTTTAAGCTAAAGAGTAAAATTAAAAGAAGGGATTAGAGAGTTACCTATATGAGTGATAGGTAAGTTTTGTCCATTGCCCACTGTGAGATGTTCTTGGCCAGTATAGGGTTTGGGAAAACTCAAGTGATTGAGGCTAGAGGTGACATGGTCAGTGGTTGCACTGTCTGCTAGCCAAGGTTGCTCCTGAGTCATCAAAGAGTTGGAAGAGGTAGCCATAGCAGCCAACTTTGTAGGTGGATGTTTGCCTTGGTAGGCATAATCCATTCTGTGGTAGCAGTCAATAGTTAGATGACCTGCTTTACCATAAATTTGGTAGATTGGCCTTTCTGATCTTCCATTAGGACCTTGAGATTGTGATTGTGAAAACTGATTGAAGTGGTTAGATGATGGACCTTGACCTCTGCCTCTGCCTCTTGCATTGTTGCCTCTTCCTCTACCTCTATTATTGGACTGATTGAAGGTATTATAACCACCAGTGTTGTTGAATCTTGGTGTGGTATTTACTGACATTGCAAAGGTGGAGTCTTTGATCTCAATGCCTTCATTCAATGACTCCTCTTCTACATTCAACAAAGTAGCCAACTTATCAAAGCTTAACATTGTGCTTCTGGTTCTAATTGCAGACCTGAATGCACTGAATTCTTTAGGAAGACCTTTAATTGCTACATGAAGTAGCTCTTCATCATCCAAGAGAACACCTATTGCCATGAGTTTGTCTCTTATCACCTTAATTTTCTGCAGATAGACATCTACAAAATCAGATCCTTTCTTCACATTATGCAGTTCTCCCTTGAGGTTCATCACATGTGACCTCGAAATTGAAGAGAATCTGTTTTCAAGAACCTTCCATACCTCTCGAGCAGATGAACAACCAACAGTTATAGCTAAAATTGAAGGAGTGAGGGTAGAAATGATAAAGGTAAGTAAAGCCTTTTCCTTTGATTTCCAGATGAGATAATCTGGATTAAGTACTGTAGTAACAGTACCAGTGAGATCCTTGAGAAATTTCTCAGGAATGAGTGGAACTTCATCAAGAAGCTCAAACATAGAGTATGTTTCCAACACCATCGAAATTTGATGCTTCCAAACAATGTAATTGGAAGAGTCAAGTTTGATTGTCATCATGTTTGACATGTTTGACAGTAGTAGCAGAGGCTGATTAGTGAGATTGATGGAAGTAGATGAAGAAATTAAAGGCATGGTTGTGGAGGTTGAAGACATAGTTGTAGAGGTTGGTGCTGAAGTAGTTTCTGCCATTGTTGGATCTATACAACTTTGGATCGAAGTTGCTGTAATACCATGAAAAGCTTTGAACTAAGCTTGAAAACGCTTCAACAATGGAAGTTTTCCAGTAAAACACTCAAAGAGAAAGAGAGGAAATTAGAGAGAAGAAGTTTGAGAGAGACGTAGAGAGAATTGGTATTTTCTGGAATAATACTTCAACTATTCATTACACTGATGTACAATATATATAATACCAGAGAATCAATAACTTCCTAATCAGAGATCCCTGAAATCACGGGACTGATCCGTAAAATGTGGAGTGAAATTAGGAACTAAAACAACTACCATCAACTACCTAATGAACTGAGCTAATTGACCAACAACAGCTATATGAAACGTAGCGTATCAATGAGTTAATAACAGACAGACAAAACACAGCGTTTCATTAAATAAATTTACAACTCCGTGTTAAATAGAACGACACAGTTCTAGTGAATATTTGAAGTAGCCGTTGGGAACTAATTGTTGACATCTAGCATTTGAACCTTGTTCTTAGCAATACTCTGTTGATCTCTGAGTATACTCTTAACATGTCGTACCCTACACATCTAAAATTTTATCTTGAAGTATGCTTGGATGTCCCATAGAATGATACAATTATACGGTGACGGAGCCAAACTTTTAGCTTAGGAGGGCAAGATTGGATGGAAAAAAAAAATGATTTGAGCAAAATTAATCCCATAAATATTATTTAGTGCTAATTGTTAAATTTACCATATTCCAATAGATTTAACCACATACTTCTAAAACTTCCTTTCACAAGTGGGCTGAAACAACCTTTTAAGGTGAGGCCCAACTTGTAGGATTTAAATGGGAGGTAAAGTAGAGGAGACAAATATTGAACTTAGGATCTTTTGCTTTGATATCGTGTTAAATATATTAGCACGTAGATATGTATATCATATTGTATATGCTAGAGTAGATGTGAAAGGGGAAGCATAGAATAGGAACACCGAGAACACGAGGGTTACGTGGTTCAGCCTTGTCGGCCTACGTCCAAGGCGGAAACCCTTAAGGGCTACATCTTTATTGTATAAGATTGTAAGACAAAGTTTTTGTTAGGCTAAAATGCAAAACTGACCCTCTAACTTTCTTCAGATTTCATTTCAGTCCTTTAACTTTACTTTCGTTCTTCAGTTCTCTAAGTTTCAGATTTATTCAATTAAGGTCTTTCCGTTAACTTTTATTAAAATTTTTTGAAAAAAAATAATCTGGAAAATATTTTTCAATCTTTAATTGAATTTTTTTAAATTAAAAATTTTGAAGAAAAAATTATAAAATTGAAAAATTAACCACAACATATAACAAAAGTTGATGGAAAATCCTTAATTGAATAAACTTGAAAGTTAGAGGACTGAAATGAAATTTGAAGAAACTTAGAGGGTCAATTTTGCATTTTATCCTTTTTGTTACAATGAACTATAACATGAGTATATATAGGAGCCAAACCCTAGACTACTAGTACATAGTAGGTATGAGCTTGGACCTATTACATTGGGCTAATATTCCTAATATATCTCTGACATTAATAAAAAGAAGAACAATTATTGAATAAAGTTATTATCATACAAAAATCATATAAATGTTATTTTATTTTATTTTTTATACATAGATCAAGTCACTTGGTTGCCCTTGACGATAAACAAGGAAAGTTGTGTACGTGCCTTGATGCCTTAATTGCTTTAAAAAGTCATTTAAAATTCAACATTTTTTTTTTCTCTATTCTTTTAATTATTTAAAATTTCACTTCATAGAAAAAATCTAGAGTTTGAAGCTACAAAAGAAAAAAGATATTGAGGGGAAAAAAGTGAGTGGATGATTTGACAGATGTCAGGAATTTAGTGCCATGAGAAAATATGATCTAACTGTTTTTTTTTTTTTTTTTTTGAGTTTAAAATACAGGATTTGCTACCTCGAGTTTCAAGTGCAGTGAGAAGACTAATTTGTTCTAAACCGAAAAAGTGTTGTGATATGAGATATGGAAGTTTCAAGGGTTGTGATTTTAAACTTCTACAAGAACTTCCTTCAAAAGAATTATAAATAAAAATAAAAATAAAAATAAAAACCTTATCTATTTGTAGAAGAGAGAAGGGGTAACATTTTTTCTATCAAAGTAGAAGTGTGAAGAAGTATTGGGGAAATCAAGGCAATGAAAAAACAATGAAGGGTGCTGCATTTTGTTTTTCATAGCATTCTCCTGTAGAATGTAGCTATTGCTTGAGAGTTGAGACCATTATGGTATCACAAGTCATATACAACTACAAGACGGCTACAATCTCCACAATCACTATACCAAAGGACTAGAATATATTGGAGCCCCGTATGGTCACTTATATAATTTAGATCAATTTAATACACACTAGATGTGGGATTTAGCTCTTGTCTATGCATTGGCGATAGGGTCTAAATTGACACACAAACTACACACGTATTACAACTAATGAACTCTAACATAAACATTGTTAAATATATTTTATCAACTGGACAAGAATTACTCGTTCTTAGTGTTAGGTTCTAAAGATTTAGGTTTAAATGTTTAGAATCATGTTTTTATTGTGTTGGCAAACCGAGAACAAAACATGTCTAGTCTAGGTCTTTAGGCAATGCTTAAAAGTGTTTGTTTCAAGGTTCAAGTCCAGCTGATTGTAGAAAAAGGAAGTGTGGTTCTGCCTTGCTGGACCGATCAAGAATTAGGCTCGACCGATTGAAAATCGCAAGCATAGTTTTTTTGCAGAATTTTTAAACAGACCCAAGCCTGCAAAAACATTTAGGGTTTCATCTAAACTTCTCTACATATAAAAGGGAAACCCTAACTACCTTTTTTAGACTTTGGAGAAGACTTATGTGTTACTCTTTGTGAGATCTGAGAGGTTTTATACCTTCTAACTACACAAGAATCTACCGGAGCAAGAACTACAATCAAGCGTTGGTAGAACATAGTTGTTGCTTCAAGATCATTACTGATGGTGATCTGAAACCTTTGAGTGAAATCTCAAAGTCACAAGCAAGGTGGCTTGTGTTGGTGTAAATCCAAGAAGAGAAGGAGTCCGTGGATTCGAAACTTGCACGTGGTTGTGTCAGTAAGTTACTACATGAGGTAGCAATAGATTTAGGGTTAAATCTGATTGTAAAAACTTCAAATCTCTTATAGTGGATTTGTTTACCTTGAGGATAGCTAGGTCAAATCCTCTCCAGGTTTTTACCTTGAAACGGTTCGTTTCATCGGTTTTCCTCGGTCATCATATCGTGATGTTATTTATTTTCAGCTACTTTGCATGATATGATTTATTATTGTTTAACCTAGATTTGAATAATTAATCTAAGTAATCACTTAGTTAATATAATAGGTTAAACAATCTGTTTTAAGGGGTTTAAACGAACTAACAAGTGGTAACAAACAATCTCCTGTGACCAAAATTATTTTTCTTTAGGGTTTGCATTTGCATAACATTCATACATTGCATTCTAGGTTTGTTTTGGTTGTTTTTCATTTTTTTTTAAATAGAAAATTAGAAAACAAAAAAAGGGGTTTTTGTTTTATACATCTTCAAGATGTGTAATTGAGGTTGGCCTATGAAATTTACATTTCATGACTGTGTGCCTTGTTTAGCTTTGATGAGCTTTATTTTTTTGCACTTTGTTAGTTTGTGCTATGTAGTGCTTATTTTGTGTGAGTTGTTTATGGTTTTTGTAAGGTTGAATTTATTCAATCATGTGCTGGCTTTATTCTGTGCCAAATTTTCTTGTAATTTAGCAATTAGATACCCTATATTTAGGTGGGATTCATGTAAGGGTAGTGTGTGAGAGAGTGTGAAGAAAACTCAAATGTGTGCACTCAAGAAGGGACTCGCGACTAGATCTCGCGACTTGCTTGCAACTGGCGAGTTGCCAAAGGTGGCACATGTGTGAAGCATGCAGGGGAGCTGAAGGGTCACGCCAGCTGTAGCATTACAGGACAACTTCCAGTCTGGCTAGGCAGTTAGCTCGCGACTCAAACTTGCAACTCATTCCAATCGCGAGGTCGAGTCGCCAGATTGCCCTGTTTGTTAGAAACCTGACCTTTCACATTCCTCATACACCTTACTATAAATACCCTTATACCCACGAAATGTTGAGAACTTCTAGAGAGAATTTTGAGAGAGAAACCCTAGAGATAAACAAGATTGACTCATCCATAATCTTCATCTTTTGATTCTCCAAATTCCTATACTCTCACCCTCTCCATTGATATATCCTTGAGAGGTACATTTAGCTAAATTCTTATCTCACCATACCCATATCAGTGAGAAGGTTTTTTGGTGCTTGGGAAGCAGTTCAGAAGGGACCAATTCATTTTGGTTGATGCAATGGGCTATTGCGGGATTCGGTAAGCTAGAGAAGACAAGGTTCGGCGTAACCTTGTTGGAGCATGAAGCTTGGAGGGCTTAGGTGCACTAGATAGATTAGGCTTGGAGGGTCTTCTGCTATTCATGTATCCTAACTATATTATCTAGTGGATTATTGACCGCTTGAAGGGCGGCGGAGAGGTTTTTCGCCGAGTACTTCGATTTCCTCTTCGATAACATATCGCTGTGTTATATTTGTGTTTGCATCTCTCTTCCCTTAATCTTTGCCTTTTAATTACTGATGTGGTTGTAATTAATTTCGGTTTAGATTGCTTTACCAATTCTGTTTTAGCTTATATTCATATTTCGCACATATATTGTTTGTTTATAAGCTTGTGTTGGTAATTTGTATATTGGGGGTCTAAACGTTCATTGGTGTTTTACACACTATTTGAACTTTCAATTGGTATCAGAGTGGGTGCACTTGCTGTGGTTTAATTACCTAAGTGCGATCCTTGACCCCTGTTGAGATGGATCAGTCTCAATCTCTTAATGCTCCTCCATATTTTGATGGAAGCAACTATGCATTTTGGAAAGTCCGTATGAGGGCATTCCTATGTTCAATCGATGAGACTATTTGGGATGCAGTAGATGTAGGATGGACTAGGCCAGAGGCTGCCAAATCCACATGGGATAAGGCAGCCCTCACGACAGCTAATGCTAATAGCAAGGCACTAAATGCTATTTTCTGTGGTGTTTCTCCAGATGAATTTCATAGGATCTCTCACGTTACAATTGCCAAGAAGGCCTGGCAAATATTGGAGACAACCTATGAAGGCACTAAAAAGGTCAAAGACTCCAAGTTGCAGATGCTAACCACTCGATTCGAGGAGCTAAAGATGAGTGACGACAAGTCATTCGACTCATTTTATGGCAAGTTGAATGAGGTGGTTATTGGGAAGTTCAACTTGGGTGAAAAGACGGAGGACACAAAGATAGTGAGGAAGATCCTTCGATCATTGCCGGAAAGCTTCCGTGCAAAGGTTACTGAAATTGAAGAAAGCAAGGACCTTGATGTTATCAAAGTTCAAGAACTAATTGGCTCACTTCAAACATATGAGCTGTCTCTACCTTCACAAAGGAAGAGCAAATCCCTTGCTCTAAAGACGATCAATGAGAGGGTGGAAGCTCACGACTCATCGGATAAAGATGAGGTCGAGAAAGATGTGGCATATCTTGTGAAGAATTTCTAAAAGTTCTTGAAGTTCAAGAAGAATGGAAAGTTTGATAAGAAGGAAAATTCCCAAATTCCGGAAATGAGAAAAAGGATTTCAAGAGGAAAGATGGGAAGGATTCTCAATCATCTCAAGGAGTCACGTGCTATAAATGCAACGGTCATGGACATCTCAAGAAAGAGTGTCCCAACTATTTGAGAGGGAAGGGTAAAGTGTATGCCACTACTCTTAGTGACACCGACTCCTTTAATTCAGATTCAGATGAAAGCTGTGATGGAGAGGGAAACTTCTCTGCATTCATGACCATTGCTCTCGTGGAATCTTCGGATGATTTGAGTGTGCTAGTGGAAGAGCTTGGTGAGCACACTGAATTGGAGTTGTAAGGTTGAATTTAATCAACCATTCTGTTGGCTTTATTCCGTGCCAAATTTGCTTGTATTTTAGCAATTAGTAACCCTATATTTAGGTGGGAATCATGTAAGGGTAGTGTGTGAGAGAGTGTGAAGAAATGCTCAAGATTGTGCAAAGAAGCAGAGTCTCGTGACTGGATCTCGCGGTTTGCAAGCCGCCAAAAGTTGCACACGTGCCAAGCATGCCAAAAGTTGAAGCGTCATGCCAGCTGGAGCACTACAGGACAATAAGTACAGACTGGCCGTTCAATTACCTCACGGCTTGAACTCGCATCTCAGTCAAGTCGCGGGGCCAAGTTGCCAGCCAGCTCTGTTTTGAAAAAACTGACTCTTCGCATTCCAAACACACACCAGTATAAATACCTCTTATACCCACGAAATGTAGAGAGCTTCCAGAGAGAATTTTGAGAGAGAAACCCTAGAGAAAAACAAGATTGACTCATCCACAATCTTTACATAGAGACTCTTCAAATTCCTCTACTCTCACTCTCTCCATTGTTACATCCTTGAGAGGTTCTTAGCCAAATCCTTTTCTCACCATACCCACATCTGTGAGAAGGTTTTTTGGTGCTTTGAGAAGCAATTAGGAAGGGACTAATGGTTATTGGTTGATGTTATGGACTATAGCGGAATCCGGTAAGCTAAAGAAGAAATAGGTTCGGCGTAACCTTGTTGGAGTAGGAGCTTGGAGGGCTTAGGTACATTGGGTAGATTAGGCTTGGAGGGTCTTCTGCTGTTCATGTATCCCAACTACATTCTTTAGTGGATTATTTACCGCTTGGAGAGCAGTGGAGAGGTTTTACGCCGAAGACTTCGGTTTCCTCTTCGATAACACATCGTTGTGTTGTCCTTATGTTTGCATCTCTCTTCCCTTAATCTTTGCCATTTAATTTCTGCTGTGAATGTGATTTTATTTGGTTTAGATTGTTTATCAATTCTGTTATATGCTTATGTTCATATTCCGCACATTAATTGTTTGATAATAAGCTTGAATTGGTAACTTGTAAATTGGGGGTCTAAACGTTCATAGTGTTTTATACGTTATTTGAACTTTCAATTGGTATCAGAGCAGGTCCATAGGATATCTCACATTTCTATTGCCAAGGAGGGGTGGCAGATATTGGAGACCACGTATGAGGGAACGAAGAAAGTAAAAGACATGAAGCTACAGATGCTGACCACCCGATTTGAGAAGCTCAGAATGAGTGAGGACGAGTCTTTTGATTCTTTCTATAGTAAGTTGAATGAAGTTGTCATCGGCAAGTTTAATTTGGGAGAGAAAATAGAGGATTCCAAGGTAGTAAGGAAGATCCTTCGGTCATTGCCGGAAAGCTTCTGTGCCAAGGTGACGGCGATTGAAGAGAGCAAGGATCTTGATGATATCAAAGTCCAAGAACTGGTTGGCTCGCTTCAGACTTATGAATTATCCTTGCCTACTCAAAGGAAGAGCAAATCTCTCGCTCTTAAGACCATAAATGAAAGAGTAGAAGCACACGACTCATCAGATGAGGATGTTGTTGAGAAAGATGTTGCTTACCTTGCAAAAAATTTCCACAAATTTCTGAAGTTCAAGAACAATGGGAAATTTGGTGACAAAGGGAAATTTACAAGTTCCGGAAAGGAGAAGAAGGACTTCAAAAAGAGAGACGGTAAGAAGTCCCAATCTAATCAAGGAGTCACTTGTTTTGAATGTAATGGACATGGCCATTTCAAAAAGGAATGTCCTAACTACTCAAGATCGAAGGGCAAGGCATATGCAACCACTCTCAGTGACTCAGATTCTTCCAGCTCTGATTCGGAGGATAGCTGTGATGAAAAAGGGAATTTCTCAACATTTATGACTATTGCTCATGTTGAGTCTTCGGAGGACTTGAATTTGCTTGTGCAAGAACTTGGGGAGCATAGTGATGAGGAATCCATGGGAATTGCAGAAGAATCGAATGCTGAAGAAGATGAAGATGCAGTCGGTCTTCAAGAGAATTACAACTCACTCCTTAAGAAGTCAGGAGAGTATGCAAAGGTGGCCAAGGCTGCTGTGAAGAAGATGAAGAAAGCAGATGAGGACTATAGAAATCTCCTAGTAAGACATAAGGAGGCCAAGTGTGAGATTGAGACGCTAAATGGTGAGCTAACTGAAGCTTATTCAAAAATAAAATTCCTTGAGCATGAAGTGGTTCAAGCCAATGCTAAAGTAGACCGAGTCTCCTTTTAGAATCTTGATGAAATGCTTGCTCATCAAAAACCATTTTCCGACAAAGGTGGATTGGGATACACCGGAGAGAGCAGTTCGGTTGAAAATAAATACAAGGAAATGAAATTTGTGAAAGCCAAAGAATCGAAGGGGGCTACCACAAATGTTGAGAAAGTGAAGCCGGAGAAGAAGAAGGAAGTGACTTTCCAACGGTTTATGACTAAACCTCCTAAACAATTAGTGGTCAAACCTAAGGATAAAGGGAACTCACTTCCAAAGTCACAAAGAGGTCCGAGAACTCAACACTTCTGCCATCACTGTGGACTTCAAGGTCACACCAGACCCAATTGCCATAAGCTGCAAGCATTGAAGAATTCAGGTGCTCAAAGGCCAAGAGGACCAAGAAATGACAAAAGGAATTGGGTTGTTGAGCAATCAAGAGACCGAGGTGATTCCGGTGTGATGGATGTGATGAAAATGATCGGTGCATTCACCACTTGCTTGGAAAGCTTCACTAAAAGGTTTGAAAGTCCTAACTCTCGTACCCAATCCTATAGGGATATCACCCCAAACGCACATGACATGTGGGTGAAGAGGGGTACTCATGCATAAGCATTACAACATGTCCATGCATTAATACTTCCAATGTTTTGTGACTATGCTTGGTTGTGCGTTGCTGCTAGCTTGAGTTGAAAATTGTTTTGAATATTTGTTTTTGCTTTAAATGTTTTTACATTGTTGCTTTTGATCAATCTTTTCCTTCTTGTGTGTCAAAAATCCAAAAACCACATAAAAAGTAGAAAATCCAAAAAGTTTGATCGATATTGTTGAGTTTTGTCTCAAAATATGTTTTACCTTGTACCTTTGTGCAAATGGCTTTGTGCATCTACGAGCATAACCTATTTCCTATGCACTAATATCATTGTGGGAGAAATTTTGAAATCTATGTGACTGTTGTAAATAGATCTTCAACCTTGTCATGAATGATTAGTGAATGATTTTGTTGATCTTAAGACATGCATAGACTTGTGCCTATATATCTTCCCATTTTTTTATTTTATTTTTTTTGCTTAAAGAGCTCAAAAAAAAATGTAAATCTCCAAATGAAAAGAGATGATGAGCTGCAAAAGCTTGTCGCATATACTAGTATTTGACTAGGAAAAAGGGAAAGCGACCAAAAATATAAATGTATGATGCCAAAAAAAGAGACAAAGGCTAACTCATCAAAGTGAAATATCAAAAATTTCAGGCATCGATCCCACAATGAGATGTGTTGATTCAAAAAGATCAAATGATATGTTGAACATGGAGCCAAATGAAAAGCTTCAATGAAATGTTGATGTACTCAAGTTTATGTGGAAGGTCATATATGCATATTTCTACAATTGAGATGGGTCACATTATCTAGTGCTAGTTGTGTATGCCTTGATTGAATTGATCATTGAAACTTCACATTAGACTATGGACTATCTCATTTTTGATATTCACACACAACACACATGTCTATGTTCAATGAATGTCATATTCATTTGTGTGATTGTACTTGATTAAATGTGTTTTCACATGCTTAATCTTTGATGATCAAACACAAAAAGATTTTTGAGTGTTTTAGTTTTTTTTGGAAAGTACTTTGTTTTTACAAAAATTGTCAAAATTTTCAAAACCAGTGTTGCCCTGTTTTGGCAACTCAGTCGTGGGTTGGCCCAGTCGCATGCTCCAGTCGCGAGCCCATACAGAGATTTTTCGCGACTCATTGGCGACTCATTGGAGGGTAAATGCCCCAGTCGCGAAAAATACTTAGAATATTTTTCAAAATCTGGATTTTCATGTTTTTCGCGACTCATGTTGGCGACTTGTTCGCGGGTGGAAGGTTAAGTCGCGAGGGGTTTATAGAGATTTTCGCGGTTCAGCTCGCGACTTCTTCGCGAGTAGACCTTCCAGTCGCGAAAAACACTTAGAAATTTTTTCAAGAATCTTGTTTTCAAAGTGTTTCGCGACTTACCATGGCGACTGGCTGGCGACTTGATTCAGTCGCGAAAATTGCGTGTTTTGCATTTTAAGGTCAGTTTTATTTTAAAACTTTATAGTTTTCCCTCGAACATTTTGACTATTCATTGTCTTCTCTCTCACAAACCCACCGTGTTTCACACAAAAACCACCATTTTCATCATTTCTTCAACTTCAATCTTCAAGTAAAAGGTATGGGTTTCCTTATTTTCTCTACGTATTTCATGTTTCTTGCCTTGATTTCTTGGATTTTTGAGTTGTTGTTGAGTTTGGGTTTATATGATGATTCGGATATGGGTTGAGTTCGTGTGTGTTGAGTTTGATTATATGGGTTTTGTTGGTGTTGTTAATCTGGTGCATGTTTTGCTTTATTTCATGGTTGATTCCCATTGTTGGGTTGTGTATCTTGCCTATGCTGTGTTGAGCATGCCATGTTCATAGTAGATTGTCTCAATGACAGTTACTTGTAACTCTGTGGTGTTCATAGATTACACTATTCTCTGCTGTGCCTGCACATTCATTATATCTTGTCACCAGTTATTCACAATGCACTAGTGTTTCTCAGGTTTATATGCTGCTAACTTGGTTCAAGTTCTGTGGTTGATATATCTCTCTGAATATCAATGTGTATTCAATCCTTTGACTAACTTGGATCTAATCAAGTTGATGTTCGTGTCTTGTGGTTCTGCACTTGGTTCTCTGCTGTGTGTATGTTCTTTTGCAGATGTCTCGTCGTTCCTCTCGAGGAAAAGAGCCTATGACTAATGTTCCATCATCCCCTGTTTCGAAACGGACTCGCCGTTCGTCTCAAGACTCAAACAGTGAGAGATTCAGGACTCCTCTCGATTCACAAACACATTACAACATTTTTGTGAAAGCTCCTACTGTGGTGGAATGAGTGGTTAAATTTGATACCTTAGGAACTACATTTATCCCCAGGATATTTAAAGCAAAAGATTGGGCTAATCTGTTCAGGAACTTCAAGGACCCGATTGATGAATTGGTAAAGGAATTCTATTCAAATGCTCGATATACCGGAGTTGAGTTGAAGTGTTGGGTACGAGGAAAAGAATTCACCATCAATCCCGACTACATTGCAAAGGTTCTTCGCATCACTAGACCAGCAAATGTAGACCTCACTCCGTATGATGATAGACAGCTTCAGGTACAAGACATTCTTCAAGTTCTCGGGCCTGATCATGAAGTCTCA
Source organism: Notholithocarpus densiflorus (assembly GCA_030021035.2). Lineage (NCBI taxonomy): Eukaryota > Viridiplantae > Streptophyta > Magnoliopsida > Fagales > Fagaceae > Notholithocarpus > Notholithocarpus densiflorus. Next base: position 2,019,481 of record JARYZH020000014.1, on the reverse strand, counting down.
AGCAAAGGCACATCTATAGGCACTACAAAGTTTGCACCTGAACTGACGACTCTTAAATTAATCATGTTCTTCAATCTCTATCCATTTTCGAACACTGCATTCATCAACCTTGGAAGAGCACAATTCTTATGTGATCTCATCACCGGAGTTCCAATTGACATATGTGCCCACATTTTTCAGCGGCTCAATCAGCAGCTCGAACATGTCTCCCTTTTTGTAGTCTTGTCATGAAGATCATGATCCTTGAAAGGGTAAGACCACCAACAGATGGGAAGAAAATAGTTCATCTTCGTCCTTTATCCATGTTTTCCCTTCAAGCCAGCAAAAGTCACTCTTCCAAAGCACCTAAGAGTGAAACCTTCCTTCATGCCACTACATCCACTCCTGTTTCAGCTACACCTATACATACTGAGACTGTCTCTCCCACTACTTCTGAGATGCAGACGACTAGCACTCCATCTATACAACCTAGCCCTCAAGCTGACAGGTTAAGCACTTTGATTGAGAGTATGTTTCAGCGGATTTTCGGCTTAGAACGGATACTCTACTCCATAAACAACCAAGTCCAAATGCGTCTCACAGCCATTGAGACACAGTTAGAGGCTATTCAACAAAAGCTAGAGGACAGTCTTTAGCTATTCGTGCCAAAAATGGGGAGAGATAGCATACAATAAGGGGGAGAGCAACACAAGAAAAAGGAAGTATGCATAATCACAGGGGGAGCAAGAGGAAGCTGATACATACACTCACACATGCTTCTGAATAGACTAACAAATTTTTTTGCTAAGTCTAGTTTATACTAGTTTATAGCTATTTGGTTACAGTTTTTATAACTTCTTGGATACATTTACAGTGCTTGTGTGGATATGGTTTTAAATGCATGTGGTTCTCTGGTTTATATATATAAGATGTTAGTTTCTATTTACCGTACATGTAGTTGTACCTTTGCTTTGTAGCCTTGTACTTGTTGTTAAATGTTATGCATTTTCTTTAAGTACTTTCACTCTTGTGCCCTTTGTTGGATTTTATATCCTTAATGCAATTACCTTGAGTTATTGCATTGGTTGAGTGTTGGACATGCAAATGATACTTTGCATTAAGCTTATTAGCTTGCATGTCCGGATGTTTATTCCTTGTGTGAATGAGCATTGTGGTCACTATTTATAGTGATTGTTCCTTTTTAGTCAAGCCATGGTTTATTGCTTATATTCCATTTTGCTTGATCGCATTATGCTTGCTCCATATGCATTACAAGTTTTCTGCATACAATGATCATATTGTGTTGTTGTGTTTCAGGAGTTACTTGTTCTTATGGTTCAAGAGCTACACAGATTCTAGAGTTAGGTGTGAGTGAGTTATGTTTAACTGTTCCCAACTCACATGTTAAGTCTAGAGTTTGTTTTCAGGGTTTTGTCACGGAATAGCCAAAGGGGGAGATTGTAAGGTTGAATTTAATCAACCATTTTGTTGGCTTTATTTCGTGCCAAATTTGCTTGTATTTTAGCAATTAGTAACCCTGTATTTAGGTGGGAATCATGTAAGGGTAGTATGTGAGAGAGTGTGAAGAAATGCTCAAGATTGTGCAAAGAAGTAGAGTCTCGCGACTGGATCTCGCGAGTTGCTCGCAGCTTGCAAGCCACCAGAAGTTGTACACGTGTCAAGTATGCCAGAAGTTGAAGCATCATGCTAGCTGGAGCACTACAAGACAAAAAGTACAGACTGGCTGTTCAGTTACCTCACGGCTTGAACTCGTGGCTCAGTCAAGTCGCGATGCCAAGCCGTCAGCCAGCTCTGTTTTGGAAAAACTGACTCTTCGCATTCCAAACACACACCAGTATAAATACCCCTTATACCCACGAAATGTAGAGAGTTTCCAGAGAGAATTTTGAGAGAGAAACCCTAGAGAAAAACAAGATTGACTCATCCACAATCTTTATATAGCGATTATTCAAATTCCTCTACTCTCACCCTCTCCATTGTTACATCCTTGAGAGGTTCTTAGCCAAATCCTTTTCTCACCATACCCACATCTGTAAGAAGGCTTTTTGGTGGTTTGGAAAGCAGTTAGGAAGGGACCAATGGTTATTGGTTGATGCTATGGACTATAGCGGAATCGGGTAAGCTAAAGAAGAAATAGGTTCGGCGTAACCTCGTTGGAGTAGGAGCTTGGAGGGCTTAGGTACATTGGGTAGATTAGGCTTGGAGGGTCTTCTGCTGTTCATGTATCCCAACTACATTTTTTAATGGATTATTTACTGCTTGGAGGGTGGCGGAGAGGTTTTACGCCGAGGACTTCGGTTTCCTCTTCGATAACACATCGCTGTGTTGTCCTTGTGTTTGCATCTCTCTTCCCTTAATCTTTGCCATTTAATTTCTGCTGTGAATGTGATTTTATTTGGTTTAGATTGTTTATCAATTATGTTATATGCTTATGTTCATATTCCGCACATTAATTGTTTGATAATAAGTTTGAATTGGTAACTTGTAAATTGGGGATCTAAACGTTCATAGTGTTTTATATGCTATTTGAACTTTTAGGAGTCAATGGGGATAGTAGAGGAATCCGATGATAAGGAAGATGAAAGAACAGTGGGACTGCAAGAGACCTACAATTCCCTCCTTGAGAAGACCGGTGAATATGCAAAAGTGGCTAAAGCAGCCATTAAGAAAATGAAGAGAGCAGAGCAAGACTACAAGAGTCTTTTAGTTCGATACAAGGAGACTAAGTGTGAAGTCGAGACGCTGAATGGAGAGCTGACCGAAGCCTACTCAAAGATAAAATTTCTTAAGCTTGAGGTGATTCAAGCTAATGCTAAAGTAGAGCGGGTCTCCTCCAAGAAGCTTGATGAAGTGCTTGCTCATCAAAAACCTTTCTCCGACAAAAGCGGATTAGGATACACCGGAGAGAGCAATTCGAGTGTCAAAGTGTCCAAGGATATGAAGTTTGTGAAAGCTAAGGAACCAATGGTGGAAATCACTACTATTGAGAAAGTGAAGGCGGAGAAGAAGCAGAATGTGACTGACCAAAGGTTATTTCCTAACCAATCAGTGGTCAAACCTAAGGGTAAATGGAAATCTCTCCCAAAGTCACAAAGAGGTCCGAGAACTCAACATTTTTGTCATCATTGTGGAATTCAAGGACACACCAGACCCAATTGTCGTAAACTTCAAGCATTGAAGAATTCAAGTGCTCAAAGGTCGAGAGGACCAAGACATGGCAAAGGGAATTGGACTGCTGAGCAATCAAAAGGTCAAGAACGTGATCCTAGAGTGAGGGATGTGATGAAGATGATTGATGCATTCACCACCTATTTGACAAGTTTCACCAGAAGGTTTGAAAGTCATAACAATAGTACCCAATCCTTTAGGGATATCATCCCTGTAAGGTTGAATTTAATCAACCATTCTGTTGGCTTTATTCCGTGCCAATTTGCTTGTAATTTAGCACTTAGAAACCTTATATTTAGGTGAGAATCATGTAAGGGTAGTGTGTGAGAGAGTGTAAAGAAATGCTCAAGACTGTGCAGTGAAGCATGGACTCTCGACTGGATCTCGCGGATGGCTCGCGGCTTGCAAGCCGCCAGAAGATGCACACGAGTGAAGCATACAAAGAAGCTGAACCGTCATGCCAGCTGTAGCACTACAGGACAAAAAGTCCAGACTGGCCATTTAGTTAGCTCGCGGCTTTAACTCTCGACTCAATCAAGTTGCGAGGCTGAGTTGCCAGCCAGCTCTGTTTTGTAAAAACTGACTCTTCGCATTCCATTCTCACACCAGTATAAATACCCGTTATACCCACGAAATGTAAAGAGCTTCCAGAGAGAATTTTGAGAGAGAAACCCTAGAAAAAAACAAGATTGACTCATCCACAATCTTTACGTAGAGACTCTTCAAATTCCTCTACTCTCACCCTCTCCATTGTTACATCCTTGAGGTTCTTATCCAAATCCTTTTCTCACCATACCCATATTAGTGAGAAGGCTTTTTGGTACTTTGAGAAGCAGTTAGGAAGGGACCAATGGTTATTGGTTGATGCTATGGGCTATAGCGGAATCCAGTAAGCTAAAGAAGAAATAGGTTCGGCGTAACCTCGTTGGAGTAGGAGCTTAGAGGGCTTAGGTACACTAGGTAGATTAGACTTGGAGGGTCTTCTGCTGTTCATGTATCCCAACTTGATTCTTTAGTGGATTATTGACCGCTTGGAGGGCGGCGGTGAGGTTTTATGCCGAGGGCTTCGGTTTCCTCTTCGATAACACTTCGTTGTGTTGTCTTTATGTTTGCATCTCTCTTCCCTTAATCTTTGCCATTTAATTTCTGTTGTGGATGTGATTTTAATTGGTTTAGATTGTTTATCAATTCTGTTTTAGCTTATCTTCATGTTCCGCACATACATTGTTTGATAATAAGCTTGAATTGATAATTTGTAAATTGGGGGTCTAAACGTTCATAGGTGTTTTATACACTATTTGAACTTTCAACCCCAAACGCAAGTGTTATGTGGGTGAAGAAGGGTACAAATGCCTAAGCATTACAACATGTCCATGCATTAATACTTCCTATGTTTTGTGACATTGATTGGTTGTGTGTTTTGTGTTATCTCTCCAGCAATTGTTGAAATTTTTTTAGCACAATGGGATATAATCCCATTTTCAGTTAAGTAATCCTTGAAAACCCCAAGAAGGTATTCGCCACCTTGATCAGATCGAGTGGCCTTTATGCGTTTACCCAATTGATTCTCAACTTCAGCCCTAAACTCTTTGAACTTTTCAAAGGCTTCGAACTTCCATTTCATTAGGTATACATAACCAAATCTAGAGTAATCATTAGTGAATGTAATGAAATATTCATATCCATCTCTTGCCTGGATTGACATAGGACCACATACATCTGAATGTACTAATTCTAGCAAATCTTGGGCTCTCCTACCTTTTGCATTATAAGGTCGTTTGGTCATTTTACCTTCCAAACAAGATTCACAAACTGGAAATTCATCAAAGTCCATGGCTCTAAGAGACCATCTTTAATCAGTCTTTGAATCCTATTTGAATTAATATGACCCAAACGTAAATGCTAAAGATATGCATCACTAGTAGAAGGAGACTTTCTCTTTAATGATTTTACATGAGTCATTATCTAATTCAGAATTATATAATTCATGCTTATCAGGAGTTAAAATATAAAGACCATCAACAATATTGCCAGAACAGATAAATACTTTACCCTTCTTTATTACAACATTGTCTTTCAGGATAACACAATATCCATGTTTACCTAAATAAGTTGCAGAAATTAAATTCCTACGAACATTACGTATATACAGACAGTCTTCCAATATTAAAACTCTAGACTCAAAACATAAATTATAAACACCAACAGCTACAACCGGAATCTTGCTCCCATCAGCCAAAGTAAGAAACAATTCCCCTTCATTAAGCTTTTTGGTCTCCTGGAACCCCTACAAAGAATTGCAGATATGATTAGTACAACCTGAATCCACACACCAGGAATCTGTGGGATTTTGTACTAAACATATTTCAAGAAGGAATGTACTTTTCATACCCTTATTATTGGCAGCCTTGAATTTTGGACAATTTCTCTTCCAATGTCCTTCTCACCACAATGGAAACATTTTCCTTTGATCTTTTTTCCTTTGTTGGTAACCCCTAAGGCAATTTGTTTACCCTCTTGCTTGGTGAAGTCCTTCTTCTTCTTCTTCTTACCCTTGCCTTTCTACTTAGGTTGAGAAGTAGAAGCTTCACCATATTGGCTTCAACATTAGAAGTATCAAGGATGCCTTCTGCCGCTACCAACTTATTCATTGATTCATATAACGTATAAATCTTTTTGTTCATATTATAGTTAAGTTTGAATTCCTTGAATGATTCTGGTAGTGACTGGAGTATCATATTCACTTGGGATTCTCCATCAATATCGGCACCTAAAACTTTCAATGTATTCAGATTAGAGATCATTGTAAGACAATGCTCCTTTACTGAACTACCTTCAGCCATTTTGGTATTATAAATTTGCCTCATGGTTTCTTGCCTTGCAGAACGGCCTTGCTCACCAAACATCTCCTTCAAACTTAGCATAATGTCTGAAGCTAGTTCTACATCCTACATTTGATGCTGTAGAACGTTTGAGATAGATGCTAGGATGTAGCACTTGGCCATCTCATTAGATTTCTGCCAACGATCATATCGTTGTTTTTCCTCAAGAGGAGCATCTAATGAAGGAAAGCTAGGACATGGTTTAGTAAGCACATATTTGTGCTCTTCAGTAGTGAGAACAATGTCCAAATTTCTTTTCCAGTCAACATAGTTAGATCCAGTCAGTTTGTTTTGATTAAGAATAGTAACAAGTGGGCTAAATGATGCCATGTTCAAATCTGAAAAGAATAAACATGAATATAATAAGTAAACTGGACATTATCAATTTAGCATATAAACATATAGTATGGAACCTTAATAAAACCATAAAATAATATATGCAACGACAACCCAATCCATGTCTATAATTCCTTGGTAGCAAGTTTATTATAAACACATTAATTGATTGAGAACTATTCTCATTATTAGTGCTATCATGATAACTCTTATCAAAAACTAATAATATGCCATTATATATTTGGCCTCTAAATAATGATAGTAAGAACTCAACATAGAGGATACTATAATATTTAGTCTAGTGTATACCATTGTCTAGAATCATGTGTAACCACATTTCATCCCCTTAACAGGCTTATTTTGTAGTACCATGATACAAAATACCCTCCGCATGGAATGCAAAGCTCGAAGCTAAGACAAAGTGTTTGATCAAACCACTATAAACCAAGAAATTCAATCTTGTAGGACCATGAAATAAATACTCTCCGCATGGAATGCTAAGCTCGAGGCAAAGACAAAGTATATATTTCACACTACTATGAACCAACAATGGAGGCCGTGAGATCCAACCCTTGTATCTCTCTCCCACTAGATGTTTTAAAATAAAGGTTTTTAAATTTAAAACATGCATAATCTAATTACACATATCCTTGCTCTTTATACATGTGAAAATACTTAGAAAAAATTCTAAATTTCCTTCTTTCAATCAATTGAATGTGCCCCTCGATCGGTCGAAACAATTAAAAAATTCAAACTTGACCATCTGCCTGGTTCGATCGATACTCGATCGCCTCTCGATCGATCGAAAAGCAAATTCTATCGATCAACTAGCAATTGAATATCAATCAATTAAAAAAGACTGGTCACTGTTTCACTCGATCGATCGAAAGTGATTTTCAACCGATCGAAACTTATGAAACTCAAATTTCCAAAAAATTTCTAAGGCAGTTTTCTACGGTTTTTCTTGAACAAACAACCATCATATGAACATGATAGACAGAGAATGATATCAAAACTGAATTTCATTGATGCTATAGCCTTAAAGTTCAATTTAACATACTTAAATTCAAATTTAAACAATATCATAACATCAATATCAGTTTTTATCAAAACATAGTTTCAACAACCATGCAGAAAATTAAATGCATAATCTTCTAACAACATGAAACTATAATCTCTAATTCTAAAACTCACAAAACATGTTATATAGATTCGAAATTGAAGACCGCTCTGATACCATTTGATGGAAATATGCATGTACGCAGCGAAAAATTAACGGATCTACTTCATTCGCAATTGATAACATGTACTATGTAAATTTCAGAATTTATGAACAAGAGAGTGTACCTTGATGCGGTGAAATTCAAAACCAAAGATGAAGAGTACTTGGAAATACTTTTAATCTTCACTCTAATTTCACTTGATGCCCAAGATGTGTGGTCTCTCAATCAGTTATATGTGTATATTCTAGAGAGAATGAAAGAGTGTCTAACACTCACATACAAACCATTTCATGTTTCTATTCTCAAAATTCTGTATGTTTCTCTCCTAATAACTGATTATCTAATTGGGCTAGCCTTTTGAGCCTTTCCAATTGGACTTTAGTAAGTGGCTTGGAGTGGGACCAAAAGGGAACAAATAAGACACTAGCTCCAATGGGCCTTGGGCTTTTCTGTCAACTCTTAACAAGTCCAAAGTTACCATTAATTATATTTCATACCACTATATAAATATAATTGCACTCTAGGCCTTATTAATAAATTATATCCCAAGACTTTATTGTGCATGCAACCCTTTCATAAAATATTCGTAATAATACAAAGTCATTAATGTAGACTGCCACTTTGTAGATTACTACATCTTAATCTTTGAGTGCCCGGTTTAATCCTTTATACTATTCATCATATATTTATGAAATCTAATTCCATAAATATATACTTTAGTAATTTCTTACTAAAGTGGTTAGGCCTAACTCTCCGAATAACCGAACCCATTAAACTTATCTCAAGGGAATATTTTATATCTCCGTTAAGAGATTATGAATTCCATTTTGAGAATATATGTTCCATCAACACTAAATGTGGTTGCCCAACATACTGAGGTTTTAACCGTTACTTTAGATCTCACTCCTGATATATCAAAGCAACCTACACTTCATGATCAGGTCCATTATTCTCTCAGGATTAAGAGTTCATGTAAATAGAAGTCGTGAGATTTATTATTCAATTGACATTCATTAGGAGAATAATAAATCTCACAGCGGTCCAGTTCAATATGTCTTAACTCTTAAAACATATCAACATATCAACTAGAAGTCTCCACTTCCATGATCAAGACAAATCATCTTAGTTAATATGTTATAGTCTTCGCAGATGAAATGCCCAATTTCATCACCGACTACGAACTACAATTCTAAGTTTACAAAGAACTTGTGACTTATATCTTCTGTGACTAAATCACATACTATGCATCTCATGGACTATATGATAATGTTCGAATATTCATGTTACCATTATTTTAGATAATAATAAAACAACTTTATTAAACACAATATTAAGTTATACATAATGTCATACATAATATCATACATAGCATCATACAATAGGATTTAAGGGCACTTATCCTAACAATGAAAAGCTTCAAAATTATGTTATCAAGTTTATGTGGGAGGTCATATATGCATACTTCTATAATTGAGATTAGTCACTTTTCCTCATGCTAATTGTGTATGACTTGGTTGAATTGATCATTAAAGTTTCACATTAGACTAAGGACTATCTCATCTTTGGTACCCACACACATCACACATGTCTATATTCAATGAATGCCTTATTCATTTGTGTGATTGTACTTGATTAAATATGTTGCACATGCTCAATTATATGTTGATCAAATACAAAATGATTTTTGAGTGTTTTAATTGTTTTTGGAAAGTATTTTTGTTTTGAAAAATTTCAAAAATTTCAAAAAACTGTGCAACCCTGTTTTGGCGACTTGCCTCACGGGTCAAGCCAGTCGCGAGCTTACACAAAAGGTTTTCACGACTCTCTAACGGGTCAAAGCCCCAGTCGCAAAAAGGACTTAGAATTTTTTCAAAATTTTGGGTTTTTAGATTTCTCGCGACTCAATTTGGCGACTTGTTCGCGAGTGAAAGCTTCAGTCGCAAGGGTTACTCAGAAGGTTTCGCGACTCCCCACGCGACTGACTCGCGGGTGGAACCTCCAGTCGCGAAAAACACTTAAACAAATTTTTCCAAATTTTGTCACAAGGGTTTTTGGCGACTTGTTCGCGACTCACCCCAGTCGCGAAAATTGCGTGTTTTGCACAATGAAGGTTATTTTCAAGGCAATTTCAAAAACTTTTCAGTTTTCCCTTGCATTTTGTGACTGTTCATTGTCTTGTCCGTTCCTCTACCTCACAAACTCATCGTGTTTACTCCAAAATCCACCATTTTCTTCATCATCTCTTCACCAATATTCAAGAACAAGGTATGGGTTTTCTTATTTTCTTAAAGATTTTCATGTTTAAAGCCTTTGATTTCTTGGATTGTGTGTTTTGTTGAGTTTTGAAAAATATGTTGTTCGAATGTGGTTTGGGTAATTTTTATTGAGTTTGTTATATGGGTTTTGTTGATCTTGGTTGTATGATGCTTATTTCACATGTTTTCATGCTTACTTCTCACTTTTGAGTTGCATATTTTGTTGGTGTTATGTTGTGCATATCATACCCATGGTAAAATGTCTCATAGGCATTTTCTTGTGTTCTTGAGGATTTCATGGAATACAATGGTTGTAGGAAGTTCATGGTTTTCAATGATTGAAAATTTCATCTCTGGTTATATGCTTTGCTACATGCCCTAGCTTTTACATGATGATATTTGCTCACACACACACAATGTGATATGTTTGGGGCCTTAATGATAAAATTCTGTTGAGCATTGATGCTATGTGTTTTATCATGTTAAGTTGTTGATGAACTGTGCTGTAGATCAAATCTTTGGTTTGATTCTAAGTCCATTTTATTGCTACTAATTTGTTACTAATTTTTGGTGTTACCATATGCTGTGCTCTGTTTTGTGGCCTTTGCTGCTATGTTTTTGTAGATGACTCCAAAGAAAAAGACTACTGCACATAAGGTTGACAAAAGGATGAAAATGGACAATACTCGGTTCAGGTCTACCAAACATTTTGAAAGATACAATCAATTCTTTGCGAAGGCTCCAATTATTCAAGAATGATTTATGGACTTGGTGGATTTGAAGGATTACTTTATCCCAGGTTGTTTTCAAGATAGAGGTTGGGACAAGCTCCTTGGTGATCTCCCGGGAGTGTGTGAACCGTTGATCCGTGAATTCTATGCCAATGCAATCTTGCGAGAGGATGAAATTGATTATTGGATCAGAGGCCATGAGTTCACCATTGACTTGGAGGATGTTGATGTTGTTCTTAGTTTTGAGGATCTAGAGCATGATTTCACTCACTACAAGGGCAGAATGCTCTCCATAGAGACGATTCAATCACATATTGGTGGGGTTCGAGAAGGAAGATGTCTCAACACAACTGCCTTTCCACCGAACCTTAGATGTCTCACATACATTATGATGTTCAACCTGTACCCGGTAAAGAAGATGACCACCATCAATAATGCAAGAGCCATTTTTCTCATGGAGCTTCGGGAGAACACGTACATTGATATTAGTGCTCATGCTTTATGCATTATTGCTGATGAAACAAGAACATCTTCAAGGCCAAAGTTGGTTCTTCCTAGTCTACTCATGAGGCTCTTTCGAGCAAAAGGTGTGGAAATTCCTCAAGACATCAGCCTCATGACTACTCCTCTAGCTATCAATGCTCTAACTATTGCACAGATCAAAGTTCGTCTTCCGGGTGATGAAGAGGAGGGTGATCAAGCACAAGGAGAACCTATGGACACTGAAACTGAAGCTGAAGGACAACCCTCAAGCTCAAGAAGCCATGGCAAAAGGAGCTGAGCTTCATCATCTCCTGCAGTACCTCCAGATGCATTTCAGATCATCCTTGAGAGGATTGACGAGCTTCGAGACGTCCAGAATGAGCAATCTGATAGGCTGGCTACTATCCAAGAACAGATGAATCTTTTCTCAGCAAAGTTTGATAGCTTCACTACCCAACAATAGCCCTTTGGCCATTCCGGTCAAAAATGGAGAGAACTTTGGAAATGATGGAGATGAAGGAGTAGCTCTTGAGGGGGAGCACCATTTTGAGGGGGAGAAAAACTTTAAGCATTTTTTATGTCTAATTTATGTTGATTATGGTTTTTGGTGCTATGTTTGGATAATTTTAATATGGGTTTGCACAGCACTTTGTTAAATACTTTGGTTTAAACTCATGGATGTTTTCATTGCTTTTGTTAAAGCTTTTGGTACTTTGGATTATATATTTCAATTGTTATTCAATATTGCTGTTTTTGTACCTTTGCTTTGTAGCTCAATACTTTTAGTTAATGTTATGCATTTTCTTTAGTACTTCACTTTTGTGCCCTTGTTGGATTTTATATCCTTGATGCAATTACCTTGAGTTTTTGTATCGGTTGAGTGTTGGACATGCAAATGATACTTTGCATTAAGCTTATTAGCTTGCATGTCCGGATGTTCATTCCTTGTGTGAATGTTCATTGTGATCACTATTTATAGTGATTGTTCCTGTTTGGTCAAGCCATGCTTTATTGCTTTTATCTACACTACTTGATCATTTTGTGCTTGCTTCATATGCATTTCAAGATTTCTGCTTACAATGATCATCTCGTGTTGTTGTTTTCAGGAAATACTTGTTCGTATGGTTCAAGAGCTTCACATTTTCTAGAGTTAGGTGTGAGTGAGTTTTGGCAACTGTTAAGTCTAGAGTCTATTTTAGGGTTTTGTCATAGAATAGCCAAAGAGGGAGATTGTAAGGTTGAATTTATTCAATCATGTGTTAGCTTTATTCCGTGCCAAATTTGCTTGTAATTTAGCAGTTTTGGCAACTATTCTCAACTCACATGTTAAGTCTAGAGTCTGTTTTAGGGTTTTGTCACGGAATAGCCAAAAAGGGAGATTGTAAGGTTGAATTTATTCAATCATGTGTTGGCTTTATTCCATGCCAAATTTGCTTATAATTTAGCAATTAGATACCTTGTATTTAAGTGGGATTCATGTAAGGGTAGTGTGTGAGAGAGTGAAAAAAACTCAAATGTGTGCACTCAAGAAGGGCCTCGTGACTGGATCTCGCGACTGGTGAGTCGCCAAAGGTGGCACACGTGTGAAGCATGCAGGAGAGTTGAAGGGTCACGCCAGCTGTAGCACTACAGGACAAAACTTCTAGTCTGGCCAGGCAGTTAGCTCGCAACTCAAACTCGTGACTCGTTCCAGTCGCGAGGTCAAGTCGCCAAAATGCCCTGTTTGTTAGAAACCTGACCTTTCGCATTCCTCATACACCCTACTATAAATACCCTTATACCCACGAAATGTTGAGAGCTTCTAAAGAGAATTTTGAGAGAGAAACCCTAGAGAAAAACAAGATTGACTCATCCACAATCTTCATCTTTTGATTCTCCAAATTCCTCTACTCTCACCCACTCCATTGATATATCCTTGAGAGGTACATTTAGCCAAATTCTTATCTCACCATACCCATATCAGTGAGAAGGTTTTTTGGTGCTTGGGAAGCAGTTCAGAATGGACCAATTCATTTTGGTTGAAGCAATGGGCTTTTGCGGGATCTGGTAAGCTAAAGAAGACAAGGTTTGGTGTAACCCTGTTGGAGCAAGAAGTTTGGAGGGCTTAGGTGCACTGGGTAGATTAGGCTTGGAGGGTCTTCTGCTATTCATGTATCCCAACTATATTCTCTAGTGGATTATTGACCGCTTGGAGGGCGGCGGAGAGGTTTTTCGCTGAGTACTTCAGTTTCCTCTTCGATAACATATCGCTATGTTATCTTTGTGTTTGCATCTCTCTTCCCTTAATCTTTGCTTTTAATTACTGATGTGGTTGTGATTAATTTCGGTTTAGATTATTTTACCAATTTTGTTTTAGCTTATATTCATATTCCGCACATATATTGTTTGTTTATAAGCTTGTGTTGGTAATTTGTATATTGGGGGTCTAAACGCTCATTGCTGTTTTACACACTATTTGAACTTTCAGTTTTTAATCACATGCTCTTGATTTTGAAGTCACATTCTTTTGATTGTAAGGACTAAAAAATACTAGGAGAAATGCATAAATAACCATTTTACCACTGTTACTCACCAATCATGAACACCTGTGTGCAAACTATAAAAGCCGTGCTCGATAAGATGTAGCACTTGCACAGCAAAATACTTAAGGTGTTACTGTACAATAGATAAAAGAAGCAAAAAGCAAAATGAAAAATAAAGAAAAAATTCTTCAAAAGAAAAAGAAAAAGCAAAATTAAAAAATATATATAAATATATATATGTATGGTTGCAAGCGTGATTTCTAGGAGATGTGGGAGTTATATGATGTAACTCTTTAAGTGATAGTCACTTCAAACTTATGCGATGAATAATGTAAAAATTGTGCTTATTTTCTATCTACATATCACCTTGTAAGTATCTCATACACTTACTAGTTGCACACACCACAAGCAAAACTTTGTTAAATTTGGTACATGTGATTGTGTGTTAAGTTTTGTGGCCATCCAAAATTTAACTTCTTGATGTGTTTAATGCATTTTGGGGAGTGAGGAAAGAAAAGATTAAAGAAATTTGATAAAGGTTGGATTTTTCTTAGAATAGTTTGGTTTTGAAAATCATTTGAAGTCATGAACCTACATGTCATATCATAAAAACTGTTTTTCAAATGATTCTGCAGAAAAAAAAAATTCCAGAATTTTTCAAAATTTCTGTTTCTTTAGAATTCGACCGATCGAGTCTATTTTTCGACCAATCGAAATGTGAAGAAGAAAATCAGTTTTTCAGCTTAAGTCTTGGGTCCCTTCGATTCCTTCCCAATTCCTTTCGACTAGTCGAACCTTTCTTCATGTACATTTCGATTCCTGTCCGATTCCTCTCGACCGATCGGATTTCCATTTTTATAAACATATAGGAATTAGATCTGACTTTTTCAAAAGTTCTTTGTCTTTCTCTCCGATTCCTCTCTCGATCCCTTCTCACCAAAAAAAAAAAAAAAAAAAAATTGTCATTTTCTTGGTCAAAGTTTCAATGGTTTTCTTCCTAATCCTAAGGTAAGACACTTTTGCCCCTTCTTTTTGATCATATTACATGTTTTCATGCATTTTTTTAGGGATTTTCGCATTGTTAAAATTTGGGGTATTTGATGTTTTTGGGCTTTTTGATCAAAACTAAATCATGGGTTTTTTTCATGCATCATATAAACATGATTCACATACTTTAATTTCAAAAATTTTGTGGTTGATTGAAATTTTCGGAGTTAGGGTTCTAATGTTCTTGAGAGATTTGGGGATTTTGTGAAATTGGGCAAAATTGGACAAAATTGACCTGTGTGATTGATAGATTGAGTGATTATAACATATTTTATGCCTGTTATGTTGTTCAATTGATCAATATGAAGTTTTTTTTTTTTTTTTTTTTAATTAGGTTTTTCAAATTGGGGATTTTCTAAAATTCTTAATTTCCTTGGTCAATTTTCAAGATTGTGATAAAATTGAACTGTTTTAGAGCATTAGATCATGCATTATTGACATGCATCATCTAGTTTTTCAAAAAATTCCATGTTATCTTGTTTTGATGCAATCTACCCTTGGTTTTGTTTGTTGTTTTTGTTTAAAACTAGAGCAAATAGGAATCCTAGTTCATCCTCTTCTGGTTCAGCTTATTTTGATAGAGTTAGGTTTCTTACTGATAAGTGTGAAGAGACTTATGAGACCTTAACTAAATATAGGTCTCTTTGGGGTGAAAGAGAGATTATCTTGAGTGAGTTAAATCCATCCATTCGTAGGAACTTTGTGTCTAGGAACTGGGTTTCTTTGTGTGAGGTGTTTGATCCTCATCCTACAGCTTTGATTAGAGAGTTTTATTCAAATCTCTCTATCTATCCTGAAATGACGGGTGGTCATTATTTGATTTCCTGGATTATAGGTCAAGAGTTTACCATAAATAAGCAAACAGTTTCTGAAGCTTTAGGAGTACCTGTAGTTCGTAAACCCACATACCTATACACTGTTTTTCCTGCTGTTGATGACATGATGTCACTTCTTTGTGGTTGTCCTGTTTCTTGGGCTACTGAACCAAGAATCAATTCTTGTGAACTCACTGAGCTTAATTCTTTGTACTTAAGGATTTCTTGTCATAACATCTATCCTATTTTCTCATGTTCATACTGCTCCCATAGATAGATGTGCTTTTCTTTATGCTCTTGTTACTAATGGTTCTATGTGTTTTCCCTCTATGTTTATTCAAACCATTGTTGATATCAATAGGAGTACTAGTAAAGCTCAAAAGTTGTTCTTCCCCATGTACATACATAGGATTTTGAGGTTTCTAGGGTTGTCAGATTTTCTTCCCTTAGAGTTAGTTCATATCACTGCCCCCATAAAAGCCACCTTTCTTAGACAGCGACAGGCACAGATGAAGAGTGCTGAGCCAAGCACTGGGACATTAAAGAGATCACGAGGAAAAGCTTCTACTACAGCTCCTGCCTCTGGTACTATGCCTGCTACTGAGGAGACTTTTGTGGATTCGACTGTAGCTATGGATCCTTCTGGTGGTGCTGACAATTTAGACCCTACTATTGCCCCTCCTCTTTCACTCCATGCCATGATGCAGTCCTTCATGACTGCACAGGCAGCTCATGGACAACTTCTGGATGAGTTGTTTACAGAAGTTGCATCCTTGAGAGCAGATTTTGTGGAGTATAGGAGTGCTTTTCCACCTCTTCCACCCTCTGATGACTGACTTTGCCTTTGGCAATACGTAACAAAAAGGGGGAGTAGGTTTAGGACTTTTTTTATTTAGGGGGAGTAGAGTTTTGATGTTTAGGGGGAGTTTGATGTATTTTCTTGATTTATTTTTTTTGGTTTTGATGTTTATATTTCATTGTTTATATGTTTATGTTCTTAATTCACAAACATTGATGTGCTTTTTTGTGATGATAGTTATTGATGTTAATGTTATTCATTATTGATGTGTTCACTGTTTCTTTATATGTTTTGTGAATTAAAGTTCAGATTTTTACTTAGATTATGGTATTGTATCTTCCACACATGCCTTTATGGTTTGTTTTCAGTGTTTTAGGAATTTACAGGTTAATTCTTTCAACAGTTGTTGTCTATACTAGCAACTAATAGTTAGTAATTGAGTAAGAATTGTATTAGGGCAATAACTTGTATTTGGGCCAGTATTTAATTTAAGCATTACATGTTGTATGTGTGTTTTGTCACGGATTGCCAAAGGGGGAGATTGTTAGGTTCTAAAGATTTAGGTTTAAATGTTTAGAATCATGTTTTTATTGTGTTGGCAAATCGAGAACAAAACATGTCTAGTCTAGGTCTTTAGGCAATGCTTAAAAGTGTTTGTTTCAAGGTTCAAGTCCAGCTAATTGTAGAAAAAGGAAGTGTGGTTCTGCCTTGCTCGACCGATCGAAAATCGCAAGCACAGTTTTTCTATAGAATTTTTGAACAGGCCGAAGCCCGCGAAAACATTTAGGGTTTCATCTAAATTTCTCTGCATATAAAAGGAAAACCCTAACTACGTTTTTTAGACTTTGGAGAAGACTTGTGTGTTACTCTTTGTGAGATCTGAGAGGTTTTGTATCTTCTAACTACACAAGAATCTATCGAAGCAAGAACTACAATCAAGCGTTGGTAGAACATAGTTGCTGCATCAAGATCATTACTGATGGTGATCTGAAACCTTTGAGTGGGATCTCAAAGTCACAAGTAAGGCGGCTTGTGTTGGTGTAAATCCAAGAAGAGAAGGAGTCCGTAAATTCGGAGCTTGCACGTGTTCGTGTCAGTAAGTTACTACATGAGGTAGCAATAGATTTGGGATTAAATCTAATTGTAAAAACTGCAATTCTCTTATAATGGATTTGTTTACCTTGAGGATAGTTAGGTCAAATCCTCTCTAGGTTTTTACCTTGAAACGGTTCGTTTCATCGGTTTTCCTAAGTCATCATAACGTGGTGTTATTTATTTTCCGTTTCTTTGCATGATATGATTTATTATTATTTAACCTAGATCGGAATAATTAATCTAAGTAATCACTTGGTTAATATAATAGGTTAAACAACTTGTTTTAAGGGGTCTAAACAAACAAACACTTCGCACGTTTTACAAGTTAATTTGTTTTTTTTTACACAACATTAGCAATAAACCACTACCTTATTCACACATTTACAAAGTAAATAACTTCCAAATGAGAAATGGTTACTGACATTTGGCTCATCCTTTGAAACCAAGTTACTTAATTGAATTTCACAGAGAATAAAATGGAATGTAATGGAATGAAAATCTAAAAGACTCACCAATTGTCAACTGCTTTGTCCTCATTCTTGTTATCTTTTCCTTGCTTCTCAATTGTTCACTTTTCCTTGTCTCGTGTTTGAGAGGCAGCAAATGTGGTGGGGAAGAGAGTGTTTGGAGAGGGAAAGAAAAAGGGAGAGAGAAGAGAGAAGGATTTGACTTTTAAGTTTCATCTTCCTTTTCTTTTTCTATTACTTTTTTTTTTTTGTGCAAATTTAATATTATTAAATGATTTAAATATTACAAATGGTGATAAGGGTATTTTCATAATAAGATCGGGATTCTTAAACGACTGATCCCGTCAAAGGAAAATGTATCATACCGACAATAAAGCCGACGGCTCCAAAAGAATCGTCGACCCCAATGGAACTGACGGTCTCAAAAAGGGTCCGTCCAGGACCTTGTATCCTACACCAGCAAGAAGCCAACGGTTATGTGAACGGATCCAGGTGAAGCTGACGGGTGCGTCTCTCTTCTAGACCGACGGATGACCCTGACAGACAGAGAAGCATATCGACGGTTCCTACGTGGCCTTACGTGGTCTACACGCATATTCATATATGGAAACATCTTGCGCACCACGCACAATGACCTTATTTTCACCTTCCTAGAATGGAAAGTATCCCCAAGATCTTGATGGCATTAACTCCACCTTCTCCCTATAAGGAAAATCCCTGTATTCTCGGGACTTAGGTCTCTTTCACACCACTATATAAGCAACAGTCCTCCCCCTTTCCCAAATACGCAGAAAATTCCTAGCTCTCTCACTATAGAGTTCTTAGAGATTTCTTATTCACTGACTTAACTTTCGGAGGGTCTTTGGCCGGTACTCTACCGGTGCCTTCTATTTGGTTCTTGTTTTCTTATTCTTCAGGTACCCATCGGTGTGATTAGGAGCTATCAACTCACTGACGATTTTCATGCATCATCAAATGGTAATAGGAATTAGTGGATATAACAACAGAATGTTCAATAAATGTTTATAGATTAACATTACTCAATATATGTTAGGCCTTATGACTAAATATAGTGGTTCTAATGTTTGAATGTGATCTAATAGTGTTTTAGAACTTAACAATAAGTAATGTATTTTTTTTTTTTTGAGAGATAATTACAATATGCTGCTAACCCATACCTCAAACCCTTTTCCCCAGTCCCCTAAACACTTTTTTTTTTAGAGATAATTACAATATGCTGCTAACCCATACCTCAAACCCTTTTCCCCAGTCCCCTAAACACTTTGTGCATGGAGAGGTGTCAATTCAGCTACAAGGCCTTTGGCAACAATAAGTAATGTTAAGTTGTCTCTTTTTAAGCAAAATAAAATAAATAAATAGATGAGTTTAAAATGAGTATGGATTCATTAAATATGCGTTATTTGAGATTAAATAGCTAAAATTTAATAGAATTTGGAACGAGTTTGAGATCTATATTTTTTTTTATAAATTCGGATTTACTTTCAACCCAAATCTGTCTTTTCCCATTCTTAAGTAAGTGTATTGAAATGAATTGAATTGGGCCAGACCAAAGTATATCATAGATCCAAAAATCATTTACCAAGGTACTTTTGTCATATTGAAATGAAATGAATAGGTACTTTTGTCATATTACCAAGGTAGTATACGAGTATACTACTACATCATAGATCCAAAAACTCAAGAAATGGACCAGACCAAAGAGACTGGATATACATATATATACACACATAAAATTTTAAAAATGAAGGAAAGATAATGATGACATAATTGTTGATGTGACTCAACAAAAGTATATCAACAATAAATGCTACCTTTAACTTTTAGATATTATTAGTCGCAGACCTGTGTAATACGCGAAAACATTTAACTAATTATTTTTTTCTTAAGTGAAAAATGAAAATAGTAGATGAGATGAAACTTATAAGTGTTAATCACAAAAGCTTCTTAAAAGGATGTGATTATTTTGTAACAAAAATTACAGTTAATACAATATATTAGATTTTCTAAATTAATCTATCAATATTTTTTATTTGAAAGTGTTTTAAATTTTTTAAGTTATTTTTTAAGGAAACATAATGCATTTTACATTAAATTATTACATAAAGCGGGATATTTTTTGTAAATAATGTAATGTGTGATTTTAATTTGTTTTAGTGCTCCTTACAAATGGTTCATCCTCAATACATCTTGAATGGCCTAAAGAGGAAGCATATATAAGTAAATTCATCACTTATATTAGAAAAAAAAAATACAAGACTTTAATAACATAAGAATAATGCAATATTATCAAGAATCTATCAACATTGCTCTCAGAAGGTAACATAATTGTCAATGAAATATCTCATCTTTCTACAAAATCCTCTCCTCCTAAAATATCACCGAAGTGGATTGAATGGACCGAAGTGGACCGAATAGACCGAAAGGGACCAACTGGACCGAATAGACCAAAGTGAACCAAAATGGACAGAAAAGAAGGAAATTGATTGAATGGACAGAAAGGACCAAACTGGACCTAAATTGACTGAACTGAATTGAAAGGGATCAAATGGACCGGAGTTAACCAAAATTGACCGAAATGCTACGCTTATATGACTCAACAGAAATATAGTAACAATTAAAGCTACTTTTCAATTTTTAAATATTATTTAGATTTGTAGCTCTTTCCATGGATGTGAAGTTTTTACATCTAAAACTATCGTTATTCCTTGAAGATGGCTCCTTTTTGTGACAACCCAAGTCGATAATGATCCCTACAGATATCAAAGGCTCTTCCCATGATTCTCAAGTCACATAATAGATGGACCATAACATAAAGAGGGTCATCTACGCCTAGGACATCTTTGCACCGTGTCTATTTAAAAAAAATAAAAAAATAAATTTCAGGACATGAGAGAGACGCTTATCTTTTATTTCTTTTTAGTTTTAAATTTGAATACTTCTCTTGTTTTATTTTATAGACTCTTTGTAGATCTTATTCTTGGTTTGAATTCTAATTTCTAAACATCGTATATTAGTTATGAATTCACTTTATTATCCTTTATTTCTATTAAATTGAAATATGTTTAACATTATATAAAAAATAAGCATTTAACAATATTTAAAAATAGAAATAAAAATAGATTTAATAATTAATTAATATACGTATACTAGCTGTTAGAGTACATTTTTTTACACCTAATATTATTTATTTTCAAACATTACCAACAAATTATTGAGCATACCTAAATATTTTTTACTATTATTATGTTAGCCCACAGCCATTCTTCTTTCCATCACAAAGTTGGGCTACAAATATAAAACACTATAAGACCCAATATTTTTGTAAAGCCTAATCCCAAATTATTTATTTTATTGAGCAAGTTAAAATCTCATTTTTTCTAAAGCCCATGAATTTTTATGCTTAGCAATATTTGAAAAGCCCATGATTCAAATACATGGCAAAACAATTTTATCAATGGAATTCAAATCCATGATTGAAGCCCATGATTCAAATACATGGCAAAACAATTTTATCAATGGAATTCAAATCCATAATCAAAGCCCATGATTCAATCTCATGGAAAATTATTTATCAAAAAAGCCCAGTTCTCACTGGCAACATCAAAAAGCCCAGTTTTCACTGGCAATATCAAAAGCCCAGTAATTTATGTTGGCACTATTTTATCAAAAGCCCAAGATTATTAACACTTGACCAAAATACTATGTCATAATTATTTCCCTTAAAAAATCCAAAGATGAACAATGTTTCAATATTACTATAATCTATGGCAATCATCTTATAAGAGCTCATGGAAAGATATTTATCTTAAAACTATGATATTTATCTTATACCATATTATGAACCCATGGAATTTATATAGAACCCATGGTCACCATTTATATCGCAACATTCATAATATTTATTTTCAAAGCTCAGGGTAACTATTCATCCTACAAGCTCACCATTTAAATTATGATGTGATTATCGGAAACCATAAACATTACTTATGATATGGAATTCATCATTTCAAAAATAGTAAATGTTATTTACAAAAGCATTTTGAAGTAATTAAGCTTATGATGTGAATTTAAATATTACAACTCATTGCCCAAAGCCCCATTACAAATATTCATCAAAACCCCAAAATATGTACTAATAATAAGAGTCTATGAGGGATGAAAACCCATGGCAATATGTGTCATTTTTGTAGGTCCAAATATGCTATAAAAGGAGGACAAGCCCAAGTAAAAAAGGGGATGAACACAGCCCAGCCCAAAGGGTCCAGCCCACGTGAGCAAGCCCAATCCAAAGAACTCCAGCAAAGGCAAAGGACTAGACAAATAGACACCATCTTGTTCATCCCTGACCAAGGTCCAGCTGGAGGCCTCTACAAGAGAACCAAGTCTTTGAGAATGAACTAAGGGCTGTCTCATCAACTTTCTATCACCCTCTACCTAACGTGAACAGTGCCCAAAGGTTGTAATAGCAGCTGAAGTCTAATGGGTGTTGAAATTTCATCATTTCCCTCAAGAATATATCTCTAGCAGAAAGGGAGCTGAAATCAAGTTATCCAAATCTCAACAAATCAATGCTATTAATGTCAAAAATGTTCAAGAAATGGTTGTTCGTTTTTAGACCCCTTAAAACACAAGTTGTTTAAACTAGTTATTTAGCCAAGTGATTACTTAAATAAATTATTCAGATCTAGGTTAACACATTCAAATCATATCATGTAAGTAATGTGGAAATATAAAGAACACACGATATGATAACCCAGGAAAACCAAACTGGTAAAAAACCTGGAGAGAATTTAACCTAGCTATCCTCAAGGTAAAACAAATCAACTATGAAAAAATTGAAGTTTGTATAATAAGACTTAGACCACTAACATCCTATTGCTACCTCGAGTAGAAAACTTACTACCACGACCACGTGACAGCTCCGAGTCCACAGACTACTTCTTTCCTTGATCCACTGCAACCACAAGTGCTCCCACTTGTGACTTTGAGACTCCACTCAAAGGTTTCAGATCTTCTTTAAATTCTTTATGCAGCAACTGAAGTGATCGCAAAGTTCTTGACATAAATCTTGATCTTAATAACCCTAAGTGTGTATGAAGGTAAACACCTCCAGATCTCACAAGAGATTCAACACACAGCACATCAAAGACTTCTAAAACGTAGTTAGGGTTTTTCTTTTTATACTTGAAGTAAAACATAAAACTCTACACGTTAAACGGGTTTGGGCTGAGTTGGAAATTCTGCAGAAAAAATAATCTGCACAAGGTTCGATCGATCGAGTCTAATTTTCGATCAATCAAGCCTTGGAAATTTAGTTCAATAAATTCTGCAATCACTCGATTCCAACTTTACAAATAAACACACTTTGAGCAAGCCTAATCTAGACTCTATGTTTTAATCATGGTTTGCCAACATAATATATAATAAAGTTCTAATACATTTAGTTCCTAAAGTCTTAGAACCTAACAAAGGTTCATGTGCCAAGCCTATGAATCCTAAAGGGAAAATTTTGGGAACATGTGGTTTGGAGGGCATAAAGGGATCTCCAGCAGAACCCTTTGAAGTGAGCTTAAACTTTGACACCTGGCTTGGGATGTTGAATCCTACTTCCTAGGGTCCAAATCTCAGTTGCAACACTAGGATTCCTCCTTGATACCTGCCTTGATCCTATTGGTTAAACTTAGCTTCAGAAATCTTGACATTTAATGCAAGATTACCCCAAATACTCACCATGTGTCATATTACCCAAAGTAGCAAAGCAGCCTTAAAAGCAAATCTCTCATTTATGGCCAAATCCTAGGATAATTAAATCTTCTATTCTGCCTCCTGATTAGTCCTACGTTTTGGACTTTTGCTAATTAATACCTCCCTAAATACCACTATAAAAGGGTAAGCACATCAGCCCACGAAACACACACCAACCCCTCTGAAATTTCTATTATTCTTGTCACTTTGCTTGTGGTTTAACTGTCCCCAAGCTCATAAATCATTCCCCTTAGCCCACACTCACTTAGCCTCAAATATTCCCTTTTCCTTTTCTGCATATTCTAAGCCCATAAATGCTTCCTAATCAATCATAAACAACCATTTACCCATTAAAGACTTAGCTTCAGCATTAACTCCATTATACCACCACAAGCTAACATAACCACTCACTCAAAATAGCCTACACTACCCCACTCATGTCACATATATATTCCAAGAATCTTAGTTCAACATTTGCTGCATTGAGCTAGAATCTCTCTCTCCCTTCACACCATGCCAATTAACCCCTTTCTTCTCACCATGGAACCTTTAATTTTTACTTTTTGTTTTACTATTGAAGGATATAATGTATTTGTAACAATGGAATTCTTCCCTCGTATTGATGTAATAATGGCTGAAAGTACAATAGATCCCCCTAACCAAGACACACAAGGACTTCCAGAAGTGAACACTTTCTTAAATCTATTTAATAATTGACTGCTGGACTTTAAGTGTAATTTCACCCTACCGCTGGACAATTTATTTTTCTTGTATTATCAAAACAGGACCACTAATGTACTAATTAACTATTGTGAAGTATTTTTATTGGGCTTTTGTTGCTGTTTTGTCAAGATGCAATTTCTTGCTTAGATAGGCTTATCACCACACTGAAAGCCTTTGGGCATCATCTCAAGAGCCCATCGTTGAGTTTCGGCTTGGCTTCCCCATATTTTATTTAGAGGCATCAATTTCCCCCTCAATATTAGCTATACTCATGTTCTATTTTTTTTTTTTTTTTAAATTGCTTTGTCATTGTGTTGTACCGTGCCCATGCTTCATAGCTGGTGTAAAACCATCCATATAATTGAATGAAACGGTACGGTCACTGAGAGCTTTTTTGTCTGGTTCCATGTGAGAGCAATCAAATACAAAAGAACACTCCTGCGCTTCTAAAATTTCATTTAACTATATATCAATATAAACGAAAGGAAACAAATTAAACTTTGAAGTTTATATTAACTTATTAAGATAACGGATTTAATCAAACAAGCTAATTATGAGGGTCCCAATCAGAACATTCTCTCAACCACGCAGAACAAGGTGTTGCATTAGACAATCCAAGATCTGTGTGCAGGAAGACAAGACCCCTTTCTATATAAATATCTCAAGCAACTAGGGAGGGAACCAGTGTGTCTACTCAATCATATTCATCCTTAATATTCTTACCTAGTCAGCTCCATCATGGCTTCCACAAAACAACAACACTACATATGCTTGGCTTTGCTTCTCATCTTGGTAGCTTCCGCTTCTCAAGCCATGTCTCGCACTCTCCAAGATGAGATGTATGAGAGACATGAGCAATGGATGGCTCATTATGGACGTGTAGATAAGGACACTATTGAGAAGGAGCAACGTTACAAGATATTCAAGGAAAATGTAGCATACATAGAATCTTTCAACAATGCTGAAAACAAGCCTTACAAGCTAAGTGTTAACCAATTTGCAGATCTCACAAATGAGGAATTCAAAACCTCACGGAACAGATTCAAGGGGCATGAATGCTCCACAAAGGCAACATCTTTCAGATATGAAAATGTCACCGCTGTGCCATCCTCTTTAGACCAGAGAAAGAAAGGAGTTGTGACACCCATCAAGGACCAAGGACAATGCGGTCAGTATCAAAATCTTTTAAGGAACACTGCTAACTAAATGTTTTCTAACTCTTCATTGATAGGCCAAGAATGTATTGACCCCTTGTGATAAATTAACTAATTAATTTAGCCAAGTGAATTAATTAGGTTAATTAACATGCAAATCGCGTGGTAGAACAAGCAAATCATCAATTAACTAAAGTGCAGTGGAAATTAAATTGACACGGTGATTTGTTTATGAATGGGGAAAACCTACACGACAAAAACCCCACCGGGTGATTTTAAGGTCACCACTCCCGAGAATCCACTATTATCAAAACAAGCAGTTACAAGTAAAGGAATTCCAGTACCTTATACCAACCTACAGTTGAACCCTTACCCCAATACCCAATTGGATTTGTTCTGTAGTGACAATCTCTCATTTTCAATGCACGGCTCCCAGTACGTGACTAACCAATAGATGCGCGAATCCCAGTACGCGACTTGATCACCAACTTGAGAAAGATGTTGGCTGCAAAGTTCTTCAATTCATCACACGATGAAGATCACGAAGCTCCTTGGTCACAAAACCCTAAGGTGTACAAACACAGCAGCTTCTTCAAGAGAAAGATGAACTAGGGCAAATTTTGTCTCCGGTCACAATTTGCATGAACACAACTTTGCTTCACACTCGTGCAACTGTGCAACCTTTGACGGCCCTTAAAAATAATCCTTATATATGTTTAGGGTTGTGAGAAAAGAAAGCCTAAACACATACTCACGGATTGGATGCAAAACAGAACTGAAAATTTGTTTTTCATAAACCTCGATAGATAGCCATCTATCGAGCTAGCTGTTGAGCCACGGGCTGAAACAGCTTTAAAAACTCGATAGATGCTAACTATCAAGTTTTAAAATCCAGCACTTCTTCACTTGTTTCTTGGACAGACTTGCATGGTTTTAACACTTGAACTTGAAACCTCATTCCTTAAAGTATTAAACACATCCTAAATCTATCCAATTACAAGTAAAGTGCATTTTGTCAAAGGATTAGCCAATTACATAAAATATTGACATATGTTCCTAACATGATTCACATATGTCCTAACATTCATTTTTTTTAATTGTTTTTTTTTTTTTTTTATCAAACAATAAGTTGTTGCTAGGCATTTTCAGCAATTGCAGCAATGGAAGGTATTACTCAGCTAACAACCGGAAAATTAATCTCTTTATCCGAGGAAGAGTTGGTTGACTGTGACACCAATGGTGAAGATCAAGGCTGTGAAGGGGTTTTGATGGACAGCACCTTCCAATTCATCCAAGACAATCACAGCCTCACAACCGAAGCCAGCTACCCCTACAAGGGTGTTGATGGAACCTGCAACACTAACCAAGAAGAAAAACATGCCACCACAATTAATGGGCATGAAGATGTGCCTTCTAACAATGAACAAGCCCTTCTGAAGGCTGTTTCTAGCCAGCCGGTTTCTGTTGCCATTGATGCTGGAGGGTCAGATTTCCAATTCTATTCAAGTGGTGTCTTTACTGGAGCCTGTGGCACTAGCCTAGACCATGGTGTTACTGCTGTTGGGTATGGGGTAAGTAATGACGGGACTAAGTATTGGCTAGTGAAGAATTCATGGGGTACACAATGGGGCGAAGAGGGTTACATACGGATGCAAAGAGATGTTGCTGCACAGGAAGGCTTATGTGGCATAGCAATGCAAGCCTCTTACCCCACTGCATAAAGATAAAAATCAAAAATCAATGTCCACTACCTCAAAGTAAAATGATGTGTATGCTTGTTTTTCATTTTCTAAACTATACTACTATTGCTCATAATCACTATATGTGATTTGTGTATCTTTTATTACACAGATATGTCTGTAAGACTATTCCTTGCAATGATATAATATTTGGATTGCATCTTTAGTTTCTTTTATTAAACTCAGAACTCTGCTTCTATTACAATATTGGTTAAATGATTAAATTTGGAATTTCGTTAATAAGTTAAGCTTTTGAGAGAATTGTTAATTTATCATGCTATCAAAGCAAATAGTCTTAAGTTTCTCCACTACCTCTTATTAAAAATCCTTTTAAATTTATCATTTTCTAACAGCCTAAACTTTATGGACAATTGGTAAATGTCAACTTCAAATATGAGACCATACCTCAGCCTCTTATCCAGCCTGACCAATGCCATAATGTTTAATGGACTTCTGCTTTAAACAATTAAGAATAAGATTTTCTGAAACCGATAACGAATGAAAACACGCTGCTTGGTCTGAATCTCTGAAAGCAAGTTTTGTGGTGAAACAGCTCCAAAAATTGTCTATACATAAAAGAAACATGTCTTACCTATGCATATCCAAAGAGCACTTGATTCACCAGCACTTCTTCCTAACCTGTCAAAGCAGGAAAGATATTCACCTCTATGTGGTTCAGCTACAATCATTTAGAAGAGGATCATTACGGAAATTTGAAAAGCTAACCAATAAATAAGTTCCCCTTGATTATAGCAATGCCCTTTACACTGCGCGCATTCCACCAACTAGCTTATTATGAACAATTGTACGATCATAGTTATAACTGAGCTTATACCTTCTCAGGAGTATAATCATCTAGGACAGGAAGTATTTTCATCATTTGATTTGTGAGGATCAAGGACAGGAAACTTTCATGACATCTGAAGCATCTTCACCAATAGCCTAAGATATACGAAATAAATGTACAAAGACTGTGTTGTGTAATGAGGCTTGAGACAGACATGGTCTGTTGATTTGTATATATTAACTGCAATAACTCTTCCAACCATACAACATCAACAGCCAATCCTTAGTCCCAACCATCTTGAAAAAAATGAAATATTTCTTTGCAGCAGCCAACATATTGTAGGAATAGAAACCACAGCAAGTGCCTTTTAGTTTTGGACGCATTGTGTTGGAGCATTTTAATCAATATTATCTCATCTATATCTATATATATCTAAAAGTTGAAGTATAGCATTTATTGTTGTTACGCTCTTGTTAAGCCACCTCATCTTCCATGTCATTGCCACATCATTATTTTTTTCATATTTATTTTTTACTTTTAATTTTTTTGACATTATTAAATATATAAATACATTAGCTTTACAAATTCATCTTAGACGGTTTTAACTTTACATATTTATCTACTTTAATTTTAATATTATAATTAAGTATTATCTATACATATTCCTCTTATACGGTTTTAACTTTACATATAATTTTGACCATTTTTCTTTCTTTATTTTGTCTCTTCTTATTATCATCATCTTACTATAAATTTGTCACTCTCTCTCATTTTATGAATATTTTATTTTCCCACACAAAAAGGTTATCTCTCTCTTCCTCTCTCTCATTTTTTGTTGGATTTTTTATGAATTTTGTACGCTCATTGTCTTATTATTGACTAACCCATATCTGTTCCTTGATGCAAGTATTTTTTTTTTATCATTTTATTTGCAACACTAAATACTTTTAATGTTGTTGACCAGATTTGGGGGAAAATTATATTATAATATGTCCATATTTTGTGTTATTGTCAAGTTTTAGTTTATTTGAAAAACAACATGATAGTTTGGACAATATGATGAAGAACAGTTAGTGCAGTTGAAGAAGGTGGCCTTTGTGCAGTTTCTGAAAGTTCAAATAGTGTGTAAAACATCAATGAACGTTTAGACCCCCAATTTATAAATTACTAACACAAGCTTAAAAACAAACAATATACGTGCGGAATATGAATATAAGCTAAAACAGAATTGGTAAGACAATCTAAACCGAAATTAATCACAACCACAATAGTAATTAAAAGGCAAAGATTAAGGGAAGAGAGATGCAAACACAAAGACAACATAGCGATGTGTTATCGAAGAGTAAACTGAAGTCCTCGGCGAAAAACCTCTCCGTCGCCCTCCAAGCGATCAATAATCCACTAGTGAATAAAGTTGGGATACATGAATAGCAGAAGACCTTCCAAGCCTAATCTACCCAGTGCACCTAAGCCCTCCAAGCTTTTTGCTCTAACAGGGTTACGTCGAACCTTGTCTTCTCTAGCTTACCGGATCCCGCAACAAGTTCCATGTTGCATCCGCCATCCTTGGCTTCTTCCAATGCTTCCCAGCAGCACCAAAACCTCACTGAACACTCTGAAATGGTGTGGTAAGTGTTTGGGCTATCAACCTCTCAAGGATATGAAAATGGAGAGGTAGGAGTTAAGGAAAATCTACAAGTAATTGTGTAAAGAATTGTGGGTATAACAATCTCTAACTCTCAAGGTTTGTGGTTAGGGTTTTCTCTCAGAAACACTCCTCAACATTTGTGGGTAATGTGGGTATATATAGTGTGGGTACAGAAAGTGTGTATTAGATAGGACAATCTGGCAAAACAGAATGTTTCGCGAGTGTCTTGCGGAAAGGCGTTACCCGCAAGCTACTCGCAAAACACAGTTGTCTCCATCATGTCTTGACTCTTCGCATTCCAGTCATGTGCAAGGCACATGCATCATTTCGCAGGATGCTTAATCGCAAGCTACCCGCGAAAACTCTGCAGTCTTCAATTTGCTTGAGTCTTCAATTTGCTTGAGTCTTCACACTCTTTCTCTCTCACACAACCCTTACAATTAAATCACACAATAAATACAAGGTACAAAAGATTGAATAAAATTACAATCAAATTTGGCACGGAATTAAAGTCAACAAAACAGATAGTTGTAAATTACAACTTTACAGTTTCCTTTTACTATTTGTTAATATATTGTTTACAAATTAGCACCAAATTGTTATATCTTTATTATATGATGTTTTTAGATGCATGAGTAATTGTTTTTAAGCATTTACGAATATTTTGTATTGCTCATCTTCCTTATCTCATTAGTGTATTTTTTGAGATTTTTAAGAAAACAAATTCAATTTCGAGTTTAAAATAATTTATTTATCCATCCATTTTTCGCATGTTGATTAGATGTTAGATTAGATTATGACAGTATTAACACAATATTTGGCTTGATTACAATCATTATGTATAATAGGATAAATTTTTTGAATTTGATTATGCATTGAATATTTGGCTTAATCACATCACATTTGAAATGTTTTACATATTCGGGAGAATAACTTTGACTTTGATGTTTTATTTTTCCCTTTCTTTTTTATTTGAATTGTAGTTTTGTTAAATTTTATAAATTTTTTTGATACGTTTCTCGGTGTTTTTGATTGTACGGTAGAAAAAATTGGGTTTGAAATTTTTTTTTTTTAAACTAAAAAATAATTTCCAAATTTTAGTTACTTTTTAATGATACATAAAATTTTACAAATAATTTTTATAAAAAAATTAATATTTTTTCAACCTTTTGAATTCTTGAGAAAAATTGTGTTGTTTTCATTTTGGTATGACAAAAATTATATATTACATTTGTGATTGTCACTGTAACAAATGAAAATATGATTATGAAATACATTACTATTTATTACATTAGTCCAAACTGCAAAAATAAATTTAATGAGACTACCCTAAAAATATTATCACGCGCAACGCGTAGGATCTGTGACTAGTATATCTAAAAGCTTAAGCGTAGAATTTATTGTTGCTACACTCCAATTAAGCCACATTAGCGTTCACGTCATTATATTTTTTTTCTTTTCAACTTTTCTATAATTTTTTTTAGCATTCACTTTTTTAAAAATATTTACACTTTCTCCAACCTTTTTTCCTTCCTTATCTTTTCATCTCCCCACTACCTTTTGCATTAATATCACTATTCAGCTTTCCCTTCATTTTCCTTTATTTTGTCTCTTCTTATTTACACCCCTCTTACTATAAATTTGTCATTCTCTCTTTTATTCTTTGCATAGTTTTATTTCCTCACAAAAAGGTTATCTCTCTCTCTCTCTCTCTCTCTCTCTCTCTCTCTCTCTCTCTCTCTCTCAATTTTTTGGTGGATTTTTTATTTTTCTTGCATCTCTGCTTTAGGTTGATAAATTTTTGTGTTTTTTAGAACTATAATTTGGGTTGATGCAATTTAGTTTTGTGTTTTAAGTTTTTTTTTTTTATTTTTTTTTGTTTTTTTTTTTGTGGTTAGCTTTAATGGTTAAATGTTATTCTATTGCATTATAAATAATTAAAGATAGTAGATAAGAAGATATTATTATTCTATTACATAAAATAATTTTGATAATTTAGTGTTTATTGTTATATATTTTATTTCTACTTTTTTTTTTCTTTTCATCTTATTTTATTCAACATTGAAATTCAGCCACATCCTCCTTATCATTAAATTATTTATACTTTCTCAACTTTTTTATTTAAAAAAATATATAATATTTTACTTAAATTCAAATAAATAAAATTGTCCTCATAAAATTGTACTAATTTTTTTTAACATTTACAGTCTCCAACATTTCTCATTCCCTTTACCTTTTCATCTCCCTAAGCCCTCTACCTTAATATTGCTCTTCCTCTTTCCCTTTATCTTCCTTTATTTTGTTTTTTCTTACTATCATTCTCTTAGTATAAATTTGTCATTCACTCTTCTATTCTATGCATAATTTTCCATCACAAAATACGATTATTTCTCTCTCAATTTTTCGATGGATTCTTTTTTATTTTCTTGCATCTCTACTTTAGGTTGATAAGTTTTTGTGTTCTTTAGAACTATATTTTGGGTTGATGCAATTTAGTTTTGTGTTTTAAGTTTTTTTTTTTTTTTTTTGATTGTTAAATGTTATCCTATTGCATTATAAAGAATTCAAGATAGTACATAAGAATATAATATTTCTAGTATATATAAAAGCAGAGACCTCACGCAGGAGAGCTTAAGGTTCTGCCATGTAGCGTACTCTATGAAGAGAATTGAAATATTCTTAAGCCACATCAAATATAAGAACAAATTTATAAATAGGGACTCTTTATTTCCTTTGGTTCAATGTTTCAAGACTACTTTTTGTTACATTTTTTATTCAATGTTTTAAGGCTACTATTTGTTTTATTTAGTTCAATGTTTCAAGACTTTTCCTCTCTCACACACAAAAAACTATTTGCATTTCCATTCACTCTTTTCACTTTTACTCCTTTATATACACATGCCCACAGCCCTTCATGCCATCCTATGTCAAATACACTCAGACAAAAAACGATGTCATTTACCTTCAACCGTTCAACAACTCCTACATAAGTCCAACACTGCAATACCATTTGATTCTAATACGTATGAGTAGGCTACGACCAAGGAAGGGAGCTTTCATTTTTTATTCAGTGATGGTAGCTTACAGTTTTGATGTTGAAGTCGGACATTGTGGATTTTGTAAAGGTTGTGATTCACTTTGAGTCTTTGGATGTAAAGTTGTGATTTTCCAATATGTATTTTGTTAGCTTTTATTCCGTGCCAAATTTGATTGTAATTGTATTCAATCTTTTGTACCTTGTATTTGCTGTGGGATTTCATTGTAAGGGTTGTGTGTTAGAGAGAGAGAGTGTGAAGACTCAAGCATCTGAAGACTAAAGAAGTTTCGCGGGTATCTCGCGACTAAGCATCTCACGAAAGGAAGCATGTGCCTTGCACATGACTGGAATGTGAAGAGTCAGGCCAGATGGAGACATTCTATTCTGCCAGCATGTCTAGTTTGATACACATTTTCTGCACCCACACTATATATACCCACATTACCCACAAATGATAAGGAGAGCCTCTGAGAGAAAACCCTAGCAAAACAACTTGAGAGTTAGAGATTGTCATACCTACAATTCTCTACACATTTGTTTTGGGAATTTCCTCATCTCCAACATCTCCATTTCCATACCATTGAGAGGTTAATAGCTCAAACACTTACCACACCCTTTGAGAGTGTCAAGTGAGGTTTTGGTGCTGCTGGGAAGCATTGGAAGAAGCCAAGGATGGCAGATGCAACATGGAGCTTGTTGCGGGATCCGGAGAGCTAGACAAGACACGGTTCCGAGAAGCCTTATTGGAGTAGGAGCTTGGAGGGCTTAGGTACATCGGGTAGATTAGGCTTGGAGGGTCTCTTGCTAACCCATGTATCCCAACTGATTGTCTAGTGGATCGATTACCGCTTGGAGGGTGGCAAAGAGGTTTTTCGCCGAGTTCTTCGGTTTCCTCTTCGATAACACATCGGCGTGTTATCTGTGTTTGCATCTCTTTTCCCTACTCTTGTTTAATTCATTTTACTGTTGTGTTGCTTTAAATATGGATTAGAGTAGCTTACTTGGTTATCCGCTCATATTTACACTATTCTGCACTTGTAGTAAGTTAGTGTAAAATCTATTGAGCCGTAATTTTTAACTTGGGGGTCTAAACTGCTCTTGTGTTTTCAACACATTTTCGAGCTTTCAATTGGTATTAGAGCAGGTGCACTCTTTGTGGTTTAAACACCTTAGTGCGATCCTTGACCTCGTATTGAGATGGACCAGTCTTAATCTTTAAATGTTCCACTATATTTTGATGGTAACAACTATGCTTTTTGGAAAGTCCGGATGAGGGCTTTCTTGTGTTCAATTGATGATACTGTTTGGGATGTTGTAGAAGTAGGTTGGACTAGGCCGGAGGCCACAAAATCCACTTGGGATAAAGCAGCACTTGCGGCAGCCAATGCTAACAGTAAAGCTTTGAATGCAATTTTTTGTGGTGTTTCTCCAGATGAGTTCCACAGGATTTCTCACATAACAGTAGCCAAGGAAGCTTGGGAGATATTGGAGACCACCTATGAAGGAACAAAGAAAGTTAAGGACACAAAACTTCAGATGTTAACCACTAAATTCGAAGAGCTTAAGATGGGAGATGATGAGTCCTTTGATTCATTCTATGGAAAGCTCAACGAAATTGTGATTGCGAAGCTCAATTTTGGTGAGAAGATTGAGGATGCTAAGGTGGTAAGAAAAATTTTGAGGTCTTTACCGGAAAGCTTCCGAGCGAAAGTCACAGCTATAGAGGAAAGTAAATATTTGGATGAAATTAAGATTTAAGAGCTTATTGGGTCTCTCCAAACGTATGAGCTTGGATTGCCTTCTCATAAG
The DNA here is from genome assembly GCA_030021035.2 of Notholithocarpus densiflorus. Classification (NCBI taxonomy): domain Eukaryota; kingdom Viridiplantae; phylum Streptophyta; class Magnoliopsida; order Fagales; family Fagaceae; genus Notholithocarpus; species Notholithocarpus densiflorus. The sequence goes on along the minus strand of JARYZH020000014.1, from coordinate 1,984,995 downwards.
TCGAGTAAATCTCTTGCCCTTAAAACCATCACCGAAAGAATGGGTGATTCCTCCGAAGAAGATGGAGTGGAAAAGGATGTAGCATTTCTTGCAAAGAACTTCCGAAATTTCTAAAAATGAAAAACAGTGGGAAGCCCTTCAGCAAAGGAAAGTTCTCTTCCTTCAAGGGTGATAGGAAGGAGTTCAAGATGAAAGATGGGAAGGAGTTTCAATCCCCTCAAGGAAGTGTGTGTTTCGAATGCAATGGTCATGGGCATTTCAAGAAGGAGTGTCCTAACTATTTGAGAGGCAAAGGCAAGGCATATGCCACAACCCTTAGTGATTCGGATTCTTCCAATTCTGATTTGAAAGCAAGCTGTGATAAAGAAGGGAATTTCTCAACATTTATGACTATTGCTCATATTGAGTCTTTGGAGGACTTAAATTTGCTTGTGCAAGAACTTGGAGAGCATAGTGATGAGGAATCCATGGGAATTGTAAAAGAATCGGATGCTGAAGAAGATGAAGATACAGCTGGTATTCAAGAGAACTACAATTCACTTCTTGAAAAGTCTGGAGAATATGCAAGGGTGGCCAAGGCAGTCGTGAAAAAGATGAAGAAGGCAGAGGAGGACTATAAGAGTCTTCTAGTGCGCTATAAGGAGGCCAAGTGTGAGATTGAGACACTGAATGGTGAGTTAACCGAGGCCTACACAAAGGTGAAATTTCTTGAGCTTGAAGTGGTTCAAGCAAATGCCAGAGTAGACCGAGTCTCTACCAAGAAGCTTGATGATGTCATCTCTTCACAAAAATCTTTCTCCAACAAAATCGGACTGGGATATACTGGAGAAAGTAGTTCGAGTATCAAGGTAACCAAAGAAGAAAACTTTGTGAAGGCAAAAGAACCAAAAGAAGTTGTCCCTACTATTGAGAAAGCCAATGTGGAGAAGAAGAAGAATATGGCTAAGCAAAGGGTGTTGAACAAGCCCCACAATCAATCTGTGGTCAGGTCTGAAGCCAAAGCAAAATCTCTTCCACGATCACAAAGAGGTTCTAGAACGAACCATGTGTGTCATCACTGTGGACTTCAAGGGCACACCCGACCCAATTGTCATAAGTTGAGAGCATTGAGGAATGCTAGTGATCAAAGGTCAAGAGGACCAAGAAATTACAAGAGGACTTGGGATGTCAAGTCATTAAGAGGTCAAAATGGTGATCCCGGAATGATGGACGTGATGAAGATGATTGGTGCATTTACCAACTGCTTGGAAAGCTTCACTAGAAGGTTTGAAAGTCCAAACACTCGTACCCAATCCTATAGGGATATCACCCCAAACGCACGTGATGTGTGGGTGAAGAAGGGTATTCATGCATGATCACCTCCTATGTCCATGCATCAATACTCCCAATGTTTAGGATCATAGGCTCATGCATCATATTATGCATTGCTTTTTGTTTAAAACATGTGGTTCTTTTACAAGTTTTTTTTGTTTTATACTTTTGTTTGTTGATCTTACTTTATTTTTTCTGTTTTTTAGTGTGTTCAAAAATTCAAAAACCCATAAAAATTGAAAAATCTTCAAAAAGTTTGATCGCTTGTGTTGTGTATATCCCATGGGAGTTTGGCCTAGTACCTTTGTACTTATGGTGTAGTGCATTTACGAGCTTAGCTTGTTATGTATGCACATTTATCTTTGTGGGAGAAATCTTGAAATCTATGTGTGATTGTTGTAAATAGATCTTCAAGCTTGTCATGAATGATTGGTCAATAGTCTTGTATGTCTTGATACTTGCATAGACTTGCGCCTATATATCTTCCCATTTTTATTTTTATGTTTGTGCAAATAGAGCTCACCAAACGTAAATCTCAAAATGTAAAAGAGATTATGAACTGCAAAAGCCTGTCGCACATACTAGTATTTGACTAGGAAAAAGGGAAAGCGACCTTTTAAATTGAAATATATGGTGCTCAAAAGGCCAAAGGCTATATCTCATTGTTGAAATATCAAAAATTTCAAGCACCGATCTCAAAAAGAGAGGTATTGTCCAAAAAGGATCAAATGTTATGATTTATGCAAAAGCCAAATGAAAAGCTTCTAAGTTTTGTAATCATTCTCTTGTGGGAGGTCATATATGCTCATTTTTATAATTGAGATAGTCCACTCGACTTAGTAATAGTTGCGTATGACTTGATTGAATTGATCATTGAAGCTTCACTCTCGTCTATGGACTATTCCACATTTGATACTCACACAAAACACACAAGTCTTTGATTCAATGAATGCTTATTTCATTTGTGTGATTGTACATGCTCAAATGTGATGTGTATGCTCAAGTACTTGATGATCAAACCCAAAAAGATTTTTGAGTGTTTTATAAGTTTTTGAAAGTGATTTTATACTTTCGTGCTTTTAATTTTTGTTCAAAATGCATTTTTGTGTTTTTCTTCAAAAACTGGTTCAGAGGTTGTTTCGTGAGAAGCTCGCGACTTATAGCTTCCCGCGAAAAGTGTTTAAAGGAAATTAAAAAGTCACATTTTCATACAGAAACTCTCGCTACTACCTCACGAGTACTTCGCAAATAAAAACTTCTCGCAAAAAGATTTTTAGGCAAAAACTGGATTTTTCACAAAATCACACAAAGAGTTTCGCGACTGTCTCGCGACTTATTCTCGACCAATAGCTTCTCACAAAAGTTTTTGAGCTTCAGTGGCCCTTTTTCGCAACTGTTTCGCCACTGTTTCGCTACTCTCTAACCCGCGAAAAACGCATGTTTTCAATTTTACATAGCAGATGTGACAGTTTTTCAAACACTTAGTCATTTCCCTCGCACTAACTCACTTCGAACCCTATTCAACCCAAATCACTATTTCATTCAAACTCCATCCTTTTCAAGCAAAAACTCTGCAAATTCCTCTTAAGGTATGTGTATCTAACACTTTTCTCATCATTTTTTTGAATTTTGCAGAATATGTGCTTAGGGTTTTGAAAATTGGGGATTTTTCGAAAATTGGGTTGGGTTTCTAAATTTTGTGAAAATTTGTTCTATTCTTTGATTGGGCTGAGTCCCATTTGGTGTTTGTGCATCTGTGTTCACCCCATGTGGCAGTTTGAGCATGTATTGAGGCATTTTTCCATATGTTCATGCATTTTTCATAAATGTTTTGCATTGTTGCATGTCATGTGTTTGATAGATTGTCTAAATGACATTTCTATATTATTTTGGACTCAACTAAGTTCCAATCTTTGTTTTTGGTCTTGTTTGATCATATGAACCATGTTTTGATCAATTTGTGTGTGTTTTTCACACTTTGTCCATTTTATGCCTCAATGACATGTCCTGCACACATTGTGCACCCTTTAGGCATCTCTAGGCCCCCCCCCCCCCCCCAATGCATCTTATGCTGCATTCACATGCATCAGCACATGCACACACATACATCAGCATAAACACATACATGCACAGTTGCTTATTCATGCATTATGCTTATTCATGCATTATGCTTATGCTTAATTGGTTAATATCTTTAGCATGTTGTTTTGAGTTTTTATGCTCTGTTTTAAGTTGTTTTTACTTGTAATCTTTGAACTAACTTGAATCTAATCAAGTTTTGTGTTCTGTTCTTTGTGTTTTTTTTTTCCACTTGCTGTTTATGTTGTGGATATGTTTGTAGATGTCTTCGTTCAAAAGCTCAGCTGTGAAAGGAGGTTGCAACAAAGGGAAAGAGCCAGTGATTGATGTTGATGACCCTTCACCGAAGTCAAAGAGAACTCGTTTTTCAACAGGAGTGTATGACTCTGACTTGTTCAGATCCTATGCTGCATTCCAGACCTACTCGAACCAGTTTTGAGATGCTACATTACTGGTTGAAAGGGCCGTTGATCAACCCTCTCTCCAAGACACGAATATCCCAATATGGTTTGCCACCAAAGATTGGAATTTTCTCCTCTCAACTCTTGAGGATGCATATGAGAACTTAGTGAAAGAATTCTATGCCAATGCCATTGTTAAAGGAGAGGAAATCAAGTGCTGGGTGAGAGGAAAGCGGTTCTTAGTTACACCCGCCTACTTGGCTGAAATTCTGAACATCAACAGGCCAATATTGCCTATCCCTCAGGTTTATGATGAACTCACTCCGGATGAGGAGATTCTACGGGAAGTTTTAGGAGCTAATTTGGAATTCTCCTCCAATAGGAAGTCAATAAGCGTGGCATCACTTTCTCCTGAACTAAGGCTGCTCACAATGATCATGTGTAGCAATCTTTACCCTCTGTCTAGCACCGGTTACATGAATCTCGGTCGAGCATTATTCCTGCATGATTTGATATCTGAAGTGGAGATTGATGTGTGTTCTCACATTTTTCACATTCTGGCAAAAACGGTTAACCGAACTGCTTCAAGGAATTGTATTCCTTTTTGTCGCCTTATCTCACGGATTTTGAAGCTCAAAGGTATGCATCCTTCGGAAGATGAGCGTCCATATCCAAGGCCAAGTCCAATTAATATCCGCTCCATGCAAGCATGAGTCACACTAAGAAGAATCCCAAGCATGAAAGTCATGCTACTCAAGGTAGCTCAAGTTCTACATCTCATGTCTATGATGAACAGTTCAACAACATCATGGCTGCACTTCATGAGATTAATACCAAGATATCCGGACTAGCTACTATCATGCACTCCGAGCACATTCGCTTTGATACGAAGTTCACATCTCTCCAAACTCAGATGGATGAAATTCAAAGGAAGCTAGAAGAAAATGGAGACTAGCTATTCCATGAAAAAAAGGGGGAGATGGTGTCACTAATAGGGGGAGTGTAGTGATAGGGGGAGGAGAAGCTACTGTTTTTACTGTTTTTACTGTTTCTACTGTTTTTACTGTTTTTTACTACTTTTGTTTAAAGTTTTGATACTCTGTTTTATATTTCAGTTTATATTCAGTGTTTGTGACTATCTCAATGCTTTTGTAGCATTTTATGTGTACTTTTAGATATTGCTAAAATGTCTTGAGTACTTCACACTTGTGCCCTAGTAGGATTGTTCCTTGATGCATATACTTCGTATATTTTGCATTGGTCGTGTGATTGGACATGCAAGTAATCTTATGTGATTACTTCTTTTTACATGTCCGGATGAACATTTTCGTGTTATATGTTCATTGGAGTCATTCTTTAATGACTGCCCTTATTTGATCAAGCTTTGTGTATTCATGTTTACTGTGTTTACAAACTTGATCGCACTTTACTTGCTCATGTACGTACCTTGTGTTCAACTTGTCATAAGCTTAATGAAAGTTTTGTTTGTGTGCAAATGTTTCAGGTTACAGGTATTTACTTGCAAGTACTTCACAGCTTCTAGATTAGGTGTGAGTGAGTTTTGCCTTTGTTCCCAAACTCACGTTTAAGTCTAGAGTCTGTTTTAGGGGTTTTGTCACAAAATAGCCAAAGGGGGAGATTGTAAAGTTGTGATTTTCCAATATGTATTTTGTTGGCTTTTATTCCGTGCCAAATTTGATTGTAATTGTATTCAATCTTTTGTACCCTGTATTTACTTTGGGATTTCATTGTAAGGGTTGTGTGTTAGAGAGAGAGAGAGTGTGAAGACTCAAGCATCTAAAAACTGAAGAAGTTTCGCGGGTATCTCGCAACTAAGCATCCCACGAAAGGAAGCATGTGCCTTGCACATGACTGGAATACAAAGAGTCAGGCCAGATGGAGACATTCTGTTCTGCCAGCCTGTCCAGTCTGATACACACTTTCTGCACCCACACTATATATACCCACATTACCCACAAATGATAAAGAGAGCCTCTGAGAGAAAACCCTAGCAAAACAACTTGAGAGTTAGAGATTGTCATACCTACAATTCTCTACACATTTGTTTTGGGAATTTTCTCATCTCCTACCTCTCCATTTCCACACCATTGAGAGGTTAATAGCCCAAACACTTACCACACCCTTTGAGAGTGTCAAGTGAGGTTTTGGTGCTGTTGGGAAGCATTGGAGAAGCCAAGGATGGCATATGCAACATGGAGCTTGTTGCGGGATCCGGAGAGCTAAACAAGACACAATTCCAAGAAGCCTTGTTAGAGTAGGAGCTTGGAGGGCTTAGGTACATCAGGTAGATTAGGCTTGGAGGGTCTCTTGCTAACCCATGTATCCCAACTGATTGTCTAGTGGATCGATTACCGCTTGGAGGGCGGCGGAGAGGTTTTTCGCCAAGTTCTTCGGTTTCCTCTTCGATAACACATCGGCGTGTTATCTGTGTTTGCATCTCTCTTCCCTACTCTTATTCATTTCATTTTACTGCTGTGTTACTTTAAATATGGATTAGAGTAGCTTGCTTGGTTATCCGCTCATATTTACACTATTCCGCACTTGTAGTAAGTTAGTGTAAAATCTATTGAGCCGTAATTTTTAACTTGGGGATCTAAACTGCTCTTGTGTTTTCAACACATTTTCGAGCTTTCATTGGATGCTTGGGATTTTGGTTTGGGAAAGTCAAAAATGTATTTTGATTTAGAACTAAAGAAAAAGAACCATTCTAATTGATTATTTATGAAGTTAGATTTTTTTTTTTAGAACTCATAATTTGTAGGTTTCTTTGTAGGTTTTTTTTACTGCTATTTTGTTCGGTATGAGCCATAGAGATAAAAATAAGAATCGATGATGATTTAAAAATATTTTTCGCTTTTTTAAAAAGGATACAAAGCCCAACTAAAGGCAATTAAGTTTTGATAAGTGGATGTGTTTTTAGCGAATTTCTCTTTGTTTAATCACGTTCTCTTTATGTTGATACTTACAAATGATTTCCTTAATTTCATTGAGATAATGAATTGGGTGTTTGTGATTGAGATCTCTATATTTGATTGTGAGAATAGAGTGGTTGACGAAATGTTTGGGAGGTTGCTTAAATTTATGTAATTTTAAGATATAAAAGTATTCTATGCTTTAAATTCTTATTTATAGATTTCAAAATCATATAATCAACTTAAAAAATGAAATATACTTTTAACCATAAATATTATAATGTATTATAGTCTTATAGTGTTATTCAATTTTTAAAAAATAAAATATGAATTAAGAAAATCAAGTTTCAAAGTATTCATCTTTCTCAACAAAAAAAAAAAAGTTTCATAGTATTTAACAATATTGTAGGCAAACATAAATATTATACAACAAAATAAGTATTATATCTATGTCTTAATATACATAAAAATTATTTTAAATTAAATTGTAACTCGGGACATCATCTAGTATTATATAATTAAAATGGATTAATATGACAACATAAATATAAAGATATGAGAGTTAATATGAAAGATAAGGAGTTAGTGAAATGTTTAATCTCATATTGAAAATGAGAGAGACTATTTTATTCTTTTTAATTGTAGTGATTAATGGGCTAATATGTATAAGAGCAGATATTAGGCTAGATAAATTTCAAATAAATAATCTATTCATTGGTGAGTAAATGATATTTTTATTATTATGGAAAATAAAGAGTCATTCACCCACTACATTAGCATTATATCTAGTAATTAACCTTATAACTCCCACTACATCAGAATTATGGACCTAATTAATCAGATTAATTTGGGTAATAATTTCTTGAGGCCCATTTAGCCTATTAATAGACTCATTCGAACCCAATACAATATACAACATTACGACAACAAAAAATGCAACAATAACAAGCATTCTTATACTCTAAAAAATAGAGAGGTTCTTGGCAAGGAATGGTGTTTTTTCTGGTGGGGTATTGGGCTTGAACGCTTTGTGCAGAGGTTGTTTTAGCCATGCAACAATTGTTGGACTGTTGTATCCTGAGGGAGACAGGTCAGAGAAGGTCTGCACCGGTTACAAAGTTTAGCCAACCAAGGGCTTAAATCTCCTTAAAGATAGAGAGTGTTGCGCCTCAATCCAAATAATGTTGTGTATTTTTTATCTTCAAATTAATAATATTCAAAAGTATTATTCAGTTTTTCTTTGTATTATTTCCATTATTATTGTGTTTGTACCAACACATTGTTTACCTTGAATGCGATATATGTGCTTAAAATACACCTATTAATGGAATGTACAATATGTAGTGATGCAAGGGAAAATTGATCAGTAGGTATTAAAAGATGCAGGGGTTGTGTTTTTCCATTTTTTTTGTTAGTGGTTTTGCGTTCGCTTTTCTCCCTAGGCATGTGGTAGGAAAAAATTGCGAAACAGTATATTTCTGAGAAAAAATTAGGCGCGTGGCATGTATTCAAAGTTATTTAGTAAGTTAGACTCTTTTTGAAAGTCGAGTTTGGCAAACTCGACTTTGGGCTGGAAAACGAACACTATAGTGGCGTTTTTTTTAGTGGCGTTTGTTAGAAACGCCGCTATAGGTATCCTATAGTGGCGTTTTTTATAAACGCTGCTATAGTCACCAAAAAAACGCCACTATAGTGTTCGTTTTCTAGCCCAAAGTCGAGTTTGTCAAACTCGACTTTCAAAAAGAGTCTAACTTACTAAATAACTTTGAACGCATGCCACGCGCCTAATTTTTTCCCAGAAATATACTGTTTCGCAAATTTTTCCCATGTGGTACTCTACACATCTAAAATTTTATCATGAAGTATGCTTAGATTTCTGATAGAATGATACAATTTTATCGTGAAGTGATGGACCTAGAATTTTAGCTCAAGAGGGCAAGATTGGAAGGGGAAAAAATAGAACAAATTTTATTTTTAAGAGAATTTCAACTTATGATGTTCGCTCCTAATAATAGCTCTTTATCATCAGATCAAGACACCAATTGATTTTTGGTGTAGGCAGAGATTGAACCCTAAATATCTTATTCAACCATCAGAGACTTTATCAGTTAAGCTAATTGAAGCCGCAAAAAAAGAACAATTTGAAGCAACATTAATCCCATAAATATGAGTCAGAGTTAAGAAAAAAAATAAAAGAAACAATTATATAATAATGTAATTATCATACAAAAATAACATAAATGTCATTTTAATTTATTTTTCAAATATAGTTCAAGTCATTTAGTTTCCCTTCACAGTAGACAAGGAAAGTTTTATATGCGCTTTGATGCCTTAATTGCTTAAAATATTTGTGTAAAATTCAACATTTTTTTTCTCTATTCTAATAATTATTTATATTTTGGCTTCATGGCAAAAATCTAGAGTTTGAAACTACTAAATAAAAAATATATTGAGGGAAAAAAGTGAGTGGAGGATTTGAGCGGTGTCAAGGATTTAGTGCTATAAAATATGAAACCAATGCCATTGTAACCGAAAATTGAATTTTGATCCAACTGTCCAATCGAGATAAAACCAATGCCATTGTGAAGAATATTGAATTCACTTTCAAACGACTGCTCATGGGTCGAAATCAGAATTAAAACAATTGAGATGTCTTCAAAACCGTGATGGGTGCATCAGCTTGCTTCCCGATGCCATAACTTTTAATCCGATTGTTTGTAGACACCTCATTTTGTACTCGGTTAATAAACTTTAGTCTCCAGTCCCAATGATGAGCTTGAAATGTCTACAAAAGGTAATTGAAATTATTTTGATAGCTTGGAAGTAATCACAACTCAAAAGTGCTCAAATCACTTTGAAAACGATGCTGAAAAATGACCTTTCCTCATTGTTTTGACCATAACTTTTGATCCACAAATAATTTTTGGGTGAGATTTGTTTCATTGGAAAGTATACTTATTGGGCTTCAATTTGAATACAAATTTTACTTAATTTATACTTAAATTGATTAAGCTATGACCGTTTGAAGTTGGGCCATCAGAGCTATAAAAATTAGGGTTTCATGCGTACGCAAGAAGCATGCATGCATACGCATGCACAAACCTGCATACACAGGACCCATTACAAAACCTTAGAACTTTAATTTTTAGGGCTCAAAGCCTCCCTCTTTGACGGGGCCCGGCCCTTAGACCCAGTGGCGGCTTTAAGAATTTTGTTTAGGGTGTTTCTTAAGAAGCATAAATTACACAATCTTATTTCTTTTTAGCCTTTAGGTAATTAGGTTTGATTCAATGTTATTAATTCCATTCCATTCCGGATGTAACCGACAGAAAATACCATGCCGGTAAACAAATCGGAACAGTAACCCACCCTATTCCACTTTAGAAAAAATTTCGGGTCATTCCGGTCTATTTCAGGTGTTTCGGGGTGTTTTAGTAAATACCAGCCGAAATTCAAGATTTGGCCGGCATGAAGTTTGTGCTTAAAAAAAAAAAAAAAAAAAAAAATTGTTCTTAAAACCAAAACAAATTTGCATTCTATAAACCGAAAAACCTCAAAAGGAAAAAAAAATTAAAAGAAAAGAAATGAACAAAGGTACCTGTACAATTAAAAAAAAAAAACATATTGATAAATTTGAGACTCAAAACTTGAGAAGAAGCACTACTGCACTGGTACTGGTAGAAGACACAGAAGTTACGAACAAGGAGGAAGGAAAAACGTAAATGTAAAAGTGTAGATGAAGATGTGATCAAATTTAAAAGTATGAAGTGTAAAAATCGAAAAGACAAAAGACGTGTGTGGTTAAGAATAAACAAGAAAAAATTATTAAAAATAAGAAGTAAGTAATATATGTTTGGTGAGAAAAAATAATACTGTAATAAAAATTAATAAAAGGTTGAAAATTGTGTTGTATTGGGTAGTGTGCTTAGTCGAAGGAGTCGAAGGAATTAAGCCACTGCCCAGCCTGTAGTAGTTTTATTATAAATTTTTTTTTTTTTTCAGATTTTAGTTCAAAAATTTTTTTTTTTTCCTTTTTGCTTGAAAGACCCCAATATATTGTTCAGTTGCTCAAATTATGGACCAAAATTTAATTTTATTGGCATAAAAAAAAATTCAGGGTGGTCCCAAAAAATTTTTTAAAGGTAAATAAATATAAAATTTTAAATTATTATATATAAATTTTTTAGGACCACCCTGGCCATAAGGTGGCGCTGCCATTACTTAGACCCTTTGGAACATCCAAAACCCTCTAAATGAGTCTGAAAACCCTAGTTTAAACATATAAATACAACTTTATGCCTCCAAACTCAAACCCTAGCAAGAGAGAGTTGATTTTTCACCTAAACTCTTCCAAAACTCTTTTCTAACTTGGATTTTCTACACACACAGCCACCAAACACGTTTTTGGTTCTTCAAAACCTCTCTCTATTATTCATTTAGGTAGAAACTATTGATCTCATTCCAAGAAACGTTTTTCAAACATTTTTTCTAAAGCTTTTTCAAGAACATCTTTTTCTTTTTGAGTTGTGATTACTAATGGACCATTGAATACTTTGAATCCCTTGATTATCTCATTGAATCTTGTTGTGTAGGCGCTGAGGGGCCGATTAAATATCAACCAAGTTGTGCTCCATAAGCAAGGTGAGTATCTTTTCATGGCTTTTCCTTAATTTGGATTTTTCTTGTGTTCTTGTTGCTCATAATTTGATCTATTTGTTTTACATGCTTAGAAATATGTTTTGCTTTGTTTAATTTTGTTTTGTTGTGTCTCATTATGTTTTGATTAGAGAGGTGAATGATTGGATATATTGATGAACATGTTTTGATGTGCTAAGTGTTGTTCTTGTTTGTTGTTAGATCCAATGCATGTTTAGGAATAGATTTTGTTTTGTTTATTTTTATTTTTTTGATCTTTGATATCTTTGTTGTTAGTTTAGGTTGTTTGGTTATATATTAGAAGCATGTTAGGTTTTGTTTGATTGTTGTTTGTTGCTTGCTTTAAAACTATGTTTCTGGGCGTGTATGCGTGCACATACTTATGTATGCGCACGCATACTAGAGGCATGCATACATCTAAAACTATCATTATTCATTGAAGATGGCTTCTTTTTTTGACATCCCAAGTTGATAATGATCCTGCAGATATCAAAGGCTCTTCCCATGAGTCTCAAGTCACATAATAGATGGACCATAACATAAAGAGGGTCATCTACTACTTGATATTCCAAGCCTAATTGTTTGATTCAAATTATTTCTGCTGCCGCACAGACTCGTAAGATTTAGCTAATAATTTTATCCTCTCTTTCCGGAAATATCATAATGCTTATGGTAATTAATCATCTTGCATCAAGTTCAGTACCATGTGCGAAACAATCCATAAAATTGAATGAAACGATACTGTCACTGAGAGCTTTTTGTTTGGTTCCATGTGAGAGCAATAAAATACAAAAGAATACTCCTGTCCTTCGAGAATTTCACTTAAAGTATATATGTCAATATAAACTAAAGGAAACAAATTCAACTTTGAAGTGTACACTCTATTTGTTTTGAAGTAAAAAATATTTTACGGAAAATGTTTTCTTATTTTCAAGTGTTCTTTTGCAGGTAAAATATAGTTGAACTTGTAAAAAAAAATTTGTTAACTGTAAAATCCTTTATAAAAAGTTATAAACGTTTTAAACTTTGAAAATTTGGCAAAACAATTTCCAAAAACACACAGCGGCTTCCCTTCTCCCATCTGGTCACTAGGTCACCGGTCCGTAGCCGAAGACTTTGCTCCAGCAATTGTTGACGGCAGTCCAGTGTACGGTGAATCCACTCCGCAACCAGTGCCAACGGTTCAGTGTCTGGAGACTCTGCTTCGACAACTAATGCCGGTTGCCTAGTGGCTGGTGACTCAGCTCCTCAACTGGTGCCAACAGTTTGATGGTCAGAGATGCTGCACCAGCGACCAATGTCAATAGTCCGGTCACCTAAGATACCACTCCGACGATGATTGTCGGCAATCTAGTCACCAGAGTCACTATTCTGACTAGCGATTCAAACAGTCCACCGGACCTACATCACCAGCCGTTTCAATGTTGAGCCATTGGTTTTGGTGGTTGGCTTAAAAAATTTTACTTGTTATATCAAATACTTGAAAATATTTTACTAAAAATGTTTTACATGTAAAAAAATTTTATATATAAATATTTTATGTTTAAAAATATTTTACTTCAAAACAAACAAAGTATAACTTATTAAGACATCTGACTTTATCAAACTAGCTAATTATGAGGGTCCTAATCAGAACAGTCTCTGAACCACGCAGAGTAAGGTGTTGCATTAGACAATCCAAGATCTGTGTGCAAGAAGACAAGACCCCTTTCTTCTATATATATCTCAAGCAACCAGGGAAGGAATCAGTGTGTCTACTCACTAATATTCGTCCTCAATATTCTTAGCTAGTCAGCTCTATCATGGCTTCCACAAAACAACAACACTACGTATGCTTGGCTTTGCTTCTCATCTTGGTAGCTTGCGCTGAATTTTTTTTCCATTTAACCTTATTATTAGAAGAATTTTGTTAGTTGACAAGTTGCGAAAGAAAGTGGAAAACTAGCATCTCGAGTTTTTAAAACTCGAGTTCAATAGCAAATCGAGTTCTAAAAACTCGAGTTCCAGAGTTCTGAGACAGCTGACGTGAATAAAATTCCAATGGAACTCGAGTCTCTAAGACTCAAGTTCCAGTGCGTAGCTATGGAATACAACCCCACAAACGTACCTGACTTTAGAAAGAAGAAGCTCCAATCAAGAACCAACCCACCAATCTCAAGCAAATGTTCAACCCTTCAAAACCCAAAAAGCAACAAGACCCTTTTCAATACAAACCAAGACAACAAAAAGCAAGCAATGCCCACATAGGCATTAGACCAGCTGAGGCAGTTTTGGTTGAAAAATCAACAAAAAGACTCAATCTTGTTCATCTCTCTTCCATAGCTTTTTCTTTCAAATCATTCACATCTTAAAGAGTTGTGTGTAATTTGTTCAGATCATTTGCTCGGTGATGGAGATCGTGAACTGTACCGTAGATCGACGATCGAGATGTGCTTGACGGAGACTAGATTTGTGTGTGCCGTGGGTCTTCTTCTTTGCTGTGGATCTTCTTCTTCTTTCTTTCTTTCTTCTGGATTTCCTTCTTTCTTCTGGGTTCTTTCTTCTTTTTTTTGGGGTTTGTACTTCTTTCTTTCTTCGGGTTCTTTCTTCTTTTTCTGGGTTTGTTCGTTTTTCTTTTGTGTTTGAAATTGAGTGTAAAAAACTCGAGATTTATGTTTTTTTAGACTTGACTGTTAAAAACTCGAGATCTATGTGGCATAAACGTTTCCAACTCAGCAAGTCAGCAAGTAGGAAGCGAGTCTTTAAGCCTCGAGTTTTATATGGAACTCGAGTTTCTAAAACTCGAGATGCTAGTTTGCAATTATCTTTCAAACCCGTATTAACTTACTATATTCTATCCCCTCACAATGCTAGTCTGCAAATATCCCCAGCTTGCGCTTCTCAAGCCATGTCTCACATTCTCCAAGATGAGATGTATGAGAGATATGAGCTATGGATGGCTCATTGTGGACGTGTATATAAGGACACTATTGAGAAGGAGCAACGTTACAAGATATTCAAGGAAAATGTAGCATGCATAGAATCTTTCAACAATGCTGCAAACAAGCCTTACAAGCTAAGTCTTAACCAATTTGCAGATCTCACAAATGAGGAGTTCAAAGCCTCACGAAATAGATTCAAGGGGCATGAATGCTCCACAAAAACATCATCTTTCAGATATGAAAATGTCACTGCCGTTCCATCCACTTTAGACTGGAGAAAGAAAGGAGCTGTGACACCCATCAAGGACCAAGGACAATGCAGTCAGTATCAAACTCTTTTATGGAACGCTACTAACTAAATGTTTTCTAACTCTTTTGTTTTATTTATTATCAAACTATAGGTAGTTGCTGGGCATTTTCAGCAGTAGCAGCAATGGAAGGTATTACTCAGCTAACAACTGGAAAATTAATCTCTTTATCTGAGCAAGAGTTGGTTGACTGTGACACCAGAGGTGAAAATCAAGGCTGTGAAGGGGGTTCCAAGGAAAGCGCCTTCCAATTCATCCAAGACAATCACGGCCTCACAACCGAAGCCAGCTACCCCTACACGGGTGTTGATGGAACCTGCAACGCTAACCAAGAAGCAAAACACACCACCACAATTAATGGGCATGAATCTGTGCCTGCTAACAATGAAAAGGCCCTTCTGAATTCTGTTGCTAGCCAGCTGGTTTCTGTTTCCATTGATACTGAGAGGTCGGATTTTCAATTCTATTCAAGTGGTGTCTTTACTGGAGCCTGTGGCACTAGTCTAGACCATGATGTTACTGCTGTTGGGTATGGGGTAAGTAATGACAGGACTAAGTATTGGCTAGTGAAGAATTCATGGGGTACACAATGGGGCGAAGAGGGGTACATACGAATGCAAAGAGATGTTGCTGCACAGGAAGGCCTATGTGGCATAGCAATGCAAGCCTCTTACCCCACTGCATAAAGTTTAAAATCAAAATCAATGTCCATTACCTCAAAGTAAAATGATGTGTATGCTTGTTTTTCATTTTCTAAACTATACTGCTATTGTTCATAATCTCTACTTGTGATTTGTGTATCCTTTAGTACACAGATATGTCTGTAAGACTACTCCCTGCTATGATATAATATTTTGATTAAATCTTCAGTCTCTTTTGTTAACTTAGAACTTCACTTCTATTAGAATATTGGTTAAATGATTAAATTCATTTCTTTAATAGCTTAATCTTTTGAGACAATCGTAAATTTATCATGGTATTAGAGTAGATGGTCCAAAATTCTAACCTTGTCTCCACTCTACCTCCTATTTAACAAGTTAGAAATTGCATTAAATTTATCATTTTATAACAGCTTAAACTTTAGGGATAATTAGTAATTTATCAGCTTCAAATATGAGACCGTACCTCAGCGAATTATCCAACCTGACCAATGCCATAAGTTAAACAGACTTCAGCTTTCGACAATTATTAAGAGTTTCTGAAACTGATGCAGAAAGAGAACATGTTGCTTGAGCTGAATCTTAGAAAGCAAGTTTTTTGGTAGAGCAGCTCAGAAAATTTTCTATGCATAAAAGAACATGTTTTATGTATGCGTAGCCTAAGGGCACTTGATTCACCAACACTTTTTCCTATCCGGTCAAAGCAGGAAAGAAATTCACCTCTAGATAGTTCAGATACAATCATTCAGAAGAGGATCTTTATGGCTTTTGAAAAGCTAACCAATAAATAGTTTCCCCATTATTATAGCAGTGCCCTTTACACTGCATTCCAACAACTAGCTTATTATGATCAATTGTACCATCATATTTTACAACTGACCTTATACCCTTTCAGGAGTATAATCATCTAGGACAGGAAGTATTTTCAGCATTTGATTTGGGAGGGTGATCAAGGATGGGAAACTTTCATGACATCTAAAGCAGCATTCACCAATAGCTTAAGAGACATGAAATAAATGTATTAAGGCTGTAATGACTAATGAGGCTTGAGACAGACAAAGTCTGCTGGTATGTATATATTAAGTGTAATAACTTTCCCAAATATCTTGCAGGAAAATGAAATATATCTCTTCAGAAGTCAACATATTGTAGGAATCGAAACTCAAAGAAAGTGCCTTTTAGTCTTGCAGAACATATTTTACACTTAATGTGAGATATGTGCTTAAAATAGACCCATTCATGGAACATGCAATATGCAGTGATGCAGGGAAAATTGATCTGTAGATGTTAGAAGATGCAGGGGTTGTGTTTTTCCTTTTTTGTTTGGAAAAAATGTTAATGCTTTTCCCATTTTCTGAAATTAGCTTGGGGTTTTGCATTTACTTTTCTTCCTAGGCATGTGATATTCTAAACTTTTAAGATTTTATCATGAAGTAAGCTTGGGTGTCCAACAGAATGATACAATTATGTAATGTGACAAGAACAATATAACTGAAAAGGCAAAAAGATTTCTGCATTTGTTTTTACTAGCAATCACCTGTTATTGTTCAAGACCATTAATGTATCAGAAGTCATCTAAAACTAGAAGATGATCAAACAAAAGAGAAAATATAATAGCTGGAAATCAACTACAAACTGCAACTCTTCTAGAAGAACGTGTACAATAGTTTTGGCATACTGGAATGGTAAGCATGCAGAGAATAATAATCAATATTACCAAGAATATAAGAAGCTAGAATGTAAATACTTTTCTTGTTTATTTGTTTACTAATTTTACTAGAATAAAACCTTAAATTTGTACTCCATAGTTCCCGCCATCAACGATGACAACAAAGACTACAATATCAGTCAAATCTCTCAGATCCACTCTCACATCATAACTCTTGCACCCTAGTGTGATACCCCAGATTTTTTGGATTAAATCAGATTGTATGAATGTATGTGTTGCACTAGCGTATGTTGAGTCCCACATTGGGCTCATACTAGGTCAAATACGACTATATAAGTGATTACGGATAGCTAATTATAACTGGACTAAACCTTTGTTATAGCACGTCGACACAACATCCTTGTGGTTCAAATTCACACACAAATCTACACAAATATTATAACTGCTAGAAGCTCTTTCCATGGATATAAAGCTTGTGCATCTAAAAACTATATCAAGGATGGTCTTTTTAATAATGATTCTGCAGACATTAAACGCTTTTTGACATGAGTCTCAAGTCATGTAACATTATTGCTCCCCATAGAAGCACTATAATATAGAGAGGGTCATCTGCTACTTGATATTCCTGGCCTAATTGTTTGATTTGTTTCTGCCATACAGGCTTGGAAGGTTAGCTCATAATTGGAACCTCTCTTTCCTGTAATATCATAATGCTTATGTTAATTAATAATCTTTCGTCAAGTTCAGTACCTTGTGTGAAACCATCCACATAAATGAATGAAACGGTACGGTGGAGCTTTTTGTCTGGTTCCATGTGAGAGCAATAAAATACAAAAGAATCTTCTTCGCTTCTAGAACAACACTTAAAATATATGTTAATATAAACATAAGGAGACAAAATTCATCTTCAAAACGTATATTAAGAAAATCGATTTTATCAAACTAGCTAATTTTGTAAGTCCTAATCTGAACAGTCTCTCAACCACCAGGGGAGCAATTAGACAGGTACCATTTCTATAAATATCTCAAGCAACCAGTGTATCTACTCACTCATATTCATCCTTAATGTTCTTAGGTAGCCAGCACCATCATGGCTTCCACAAAACGACTCCACTACATATGTTTGGCTTTGCTTTTCATCTTGGTAGCTTGCACTTCTCAAGCCATGCCTCACACTCTCCAAGATGCGATGTATGAGAAGCACGAGCAATGGATGGCACATTATGGACGTGTATATAAGGACATTATTGAGAAGGAGAAACATTACAAGATATTCAAGGAAAATGTAGCATACATAGAATCTTTCAACAATGCTGCAAACAAGCCTTACAAGCTAAGTGTTAACCAATTTGCAGATCTCACAAATGAGGAGTTC
Source organism: Notholithocarpus densiflorus (assembly GCA_030021035.2). Classification (NCBI taxonomy): domain Eukaryota; kingdom Viridiplantae; phylum Streptophyta; class Magnoliopsida; order Fagales; family Fagaceae; genus Notholithocarpus; species Notholithocarpus densiflorus. Next base: position 1,966,683 of record JARYZH020000014.1, on the reverse strand, counting down.
AAAGCCTCACGAAATAGATTCAAGGGACATGAATGCTCCACAAAGACAACATCTTTCAAATATGAAAATGTCACTGCCGTGCCTTCCACTTTAGACTGGAGAAAGAAAGGAGCCGTGACACCGATCAAGGACCAAGGACAATGTGGTCAGTATCAAACTCTTTTAGGGAACAATACTAACCAAATGTTTTCTTACTCTCTCTTCTTCTTCTTTTTTCTTTATTTTTTTTTTTTTCAAACAACAGGTTGTTGCTGGGCATTTTCAGCAGTAGCTGCAACGGAAGGAATCACTCAGCTAACAACTGGCAAATTAATCTCTTTATCCGAGCAAGAGTTGGTTGACTGTGACACCAGTGGCGTAGATCAAGGCTGTGAAGGGGGGTTGATGGACAATGCCTTCCAATTCATCAAAGACAATCACGGCCTCACAACTGAAGCCAGCTACCCCTCCATGGGTGTTGATGGAACCTGCAACACTAACCAAGAAGCAAAACACACTGCCACAATTATTGGGCATGAAGATGTGCCTGCTAACAATGAAAATGCCCTTCTGAATGCTGTTGCTAGCCAGCCGGTTTCTGCTGCCATTGATGCTGGGGGGTCGGATTTCCAATTCTATTCAAGTGGTGTCTTTACCTAGACCATGGTGTTACTGCTGTTGGGTATGGGGTAACTAATGATGGGTCTAAGTATTGGCTGGTGAGGAATTCGTGGGGTACACAATGGGGTGAAGAGGGGTACATACGGATGCAAAGAGATGTTGCTGCAAAGGAAGGCCTCTGTGGCATTGCAGTGCAAGCCTCTTACCCCACTGCATGAAGTTCCATATCAGAACAAAGTATCATATTTGATATGTAAAATATTATGTGTATGCTTGTTTCTCATACTCATTTGTTCTCAGTCTTGATTGTTCATAATCTTGGCAAGAACTAGTGTAAGGTTCATACCAGAAATGAGAATGTAAAAAAAATCAGTAATGTTTTTACTTCCAGACAATCTGGCCAGCGACATGACTTTCAAGAATATCATTTCCCTAACAAAGAGAAAAAAGACAGTATCTAAAACTTCATGCATATTCAGATATTCCTCAACACATTGAGTATCCAAGAGAAGAATTTTCTTCAACTAAAGCAATAGCTAGAAGAGTGGTGAGGGACTTGGGAATTGATTCTTTCCATTATATTCCTAACCCCATCGAATGGCCAAAGATACGACTTCAATTTTTCTATGAACAATTTATAACTGAAGGAATTGGAGAACCGACACTACACTGCACTAAGTAACACTAACACATTACTAAAAAACCGAGTCCTACAACAGTAAATATAGTATATAGAGCCTTTCTTCCATTTCTATCTTTTAACCTCTTTCTCTGGTTACGCCCAAGTGTGAGGCCTGCAATCATGTTTAGAAGGATGTTGGTGCATGATTAACGTACCTATGGACTTTGCCAAGACATACAAAAAGGAAACTACACAAATCATTGTATGGCTTTTGTAAAAACGGAAGGAAAAGCACGTAATTTTTACACAACGAAGACAAGTGTAGCCCAGAAAAAACACCAACACGCCTTGGTACCAGAGATAAGACATGCAAATTTATCCTAAACACGGGCGCCATAAAAACTTTATGGATCTGTGAGAACTAGAATTCCTTTCATGAGACACATCACGAATTACCTTCCCTTCAAATTACTTCACATGTCACAAAATCCAAGTCTTCCTTCTAGGTGCTTTGATTATTAAACCACAACTACCCCATTTTTCATATAACTCTCATTAAAGTTGCACATAACGAAGTCTAACAAAGATAACTCAGAATAATTTAGTCACACCAAAGCTACAAGAAGTACACACATTGCCACGTCTTTTTTTCCTCACCGGTCAAATAGGAACATATAGTGGCCCTACAAATACATCGAATAGTTCAACCAAGAAGCCTAGAATGAAAAAACTACAGCACCCCTAAATTTTAAGTCTTCATGCTCAAACCATCTCGAAAGGCATTGCTGGACATCTCAGGGTACAGATTTTTAAAGCCTTTAATTGCCAGATGCACGTAACTCGGGTCGCACAAAGTCTGCATCTGCAGGCACTGAAATGTCAACGGTAGGTCTCAGTTGGGCGCATACTCCAATGGCTCCATGCACTGGATCCGACAGGAAGTTGCTAATTAGATCCTGGTTTATGGGTACACCACTGTCCACTGCAACCAAGGCCTGCTGAGTAAGGATGTAATCAAAACGTGGAGCCCATTTCCTAGATCCCAACCGTGCTGTTGTTGAACAATTATCAACCATGAAGGAAACTCCACGAGCATGCATAAAGGGATTCAAGGAATCAACTGACTCAATCACACTTTCATTAATGATCTCAGAGTACGAGTGACCTTTCTTCCTCAATATCTCAATCTGGATTATTTAAAAATATATATTCAAAAGAAATTTGTTAGACAGCATGCAGTCAAGATTTTATTTGTAACACCATTTGCAAAACTTGTGAACCTAGCAAAGTCAGAAAAAGGAAATTAAATGGAAGGATTAACTCCTGAGACACTGGACCCAGAGAAATCCTAAGGCTTTTTTTTTTTTTTTTTTTTTTACAAGATAGAATTTCTACTCTAGCCTAATCTAAGTGTATATGTGTGTGAAGCTCCCTCCTGGAGACTTGAACCCCGGCCCTTACCCCCCACTCCCCACAAGCACTTATACTTGTAGAGTGACCACCGCACCAAGGGTGCGCGGTGCAAAAAGAGGTCAATTTGTGCTTTCATTGAGAGTTGAAAGAAACCATATCTCATACCTGGGCCATCATTAATGCCACATAAACACCAGCAGTGAAAGGATATAATGGACCTAGGTCTCCTGCTGGCCGTGCTGATCGGACACGTTCACCAACTTTCCACATCCGGGTCTGATCAATTTTACCCATTGGGAAAGCTGGTAGACCATCCTTTTCCTGTAGAAAAAAGGCATAACCAGGATCACTTTATAAAACATCAATTTGTGTTTAATGATGAACATAAACTTCATCATAGTTAGAACAGTGATCAAATTCCAAATTCAAAAATGATAGTACCACATTTTGATCACTTATCAAATTTTGAAAATAGATGAGTAAACATACATAAAAGCGACGCCCAGCCAAGACAACACTCCGGATCTCACTACCGCTGGCCACATCTTCATAGCATTCATACAAGATGTCCATGCAAGGGTAATATGAAGCACTATATGCAGTCTCAAATACCCTTTTGTCCTCTTCAGACAAGGAATTGTATACAGACAACATGCCCTTTGGATAGAAAAGGATGAAACAATTATCAATATAGATACACATTACTGTCAACACACAAACATGCAAAAGGAAAATAATGAATCCGCAATTTAAGCACTACAATCCAACCTTGGTTGAGATGGTCTTTGATATTATCCCTGTGATGCACTCAACAGTGTTCTTGTAAGCCAGATCTTCACTCATTCCATTTTCCGTGTACCTTCTAAACAAGGACTCCACGATTCCATGGACAGCACCAAGTAAAATGCCTATTTATCACAAAAGCAAAGTTAAGGATCCAGTATTGAAGGAAATTGAAATCACCATAGAAGTAATCTACACTTACCACGCTCCCCAAAGATGTCACTTTTATATTCCTGCTCTAGAGTAGTGGCAAATGTGAAAGGAGAACCAAGAGCAACTGACCATCCAAGGGCAACATCTGTGGCTCTACCATCAACATCCTGCAGACACAGAATAATTAGTTAAGATGAGACAGACAGACAGACAGACAGAAGGACAGACAGAGATAGAGAGATCACATGGTGGACTGCAAAACTGGAATTAATCCCTGCACCATTTATTTCTTTGCCTTGGACATAAAGTCTCCTTACAGAAGGACCCATTCCCTTTGGACAGACAGCAATCACACTGATGTTCTTGGGGAAGTCAAGTCCTATCGATTGCAAATGGCCAAGAAGAAACCCATGGGAAAGCCCAAGTATGCTGTTTGGCTTCATGTGGGAGAATATTTTCTCATAATTGTCAGCCTGTAAAATATTATAAAATTATACCCTTTTAGGAAAATACAATGACTGGAAACACAATGGAACACCAAGTGCATAATTGCAAACAAAATCTTTACACATCAATTTATTTAACAACTTTCCTAATTTTTAGATTTTATGGGCTTTTGAACCAGAAAAAAAAAAAAGAGGATTATACATCAACACAATACCTACAAACAAACAGAAATTGTGCCACAAAAAGAATAGCTGATGAATTGACAAAGAGATCAAGATAAAGCTAACATTTGGAGCATTTAAATTATACAGATAAAGGAATGATCAAAATTTGTGACATAACATAAACTGTAACAAGACTTGTCAAAAATAAAATCACATCAAATGCAGAAAATAAAATAATATTATTTACCAACTTGACCCACCCATTGTTACAATGTTGGTAAAAGTGTTGCTCGCAATTTAGTGCAAAGGCTTACCGAAGCCTAGGCGCACACATTTTTTAAATATAACCTCTAATAAAAAGATACATAACACAGTATTTTTCCTAGTAGCTCAAATTTTACATGTTATTTCAATTTCATAAAACTTTTATAGAGTAAATTTGAAAACAATCATCAATAAACAATATGATAATATTTTGTCATATAAAATTTGAACATTAACATTTTCTTTAAACTGTCTTGCGCTTCATAAAAATACATCTGTGATATCCATGATCAAAATGAAGTATATGGTTAAATCAAGTATATTTTTAAAGGCAGAGAACAAAATTGTTAGTCTAATTCAACAACTTAAGAATAGTGTTTGTATGATAAATCAATAGTGCTCGTATTAAGTTTCAAGTGTACAATCAACTGACCTGTGCAGAATCAGAAATTAGTAGCAACACAAGATCACTGCCGGAGACAGTTTCATAAATATCACCTAGAGTGCCACTTTCTTCAGTAAAACCAGCTGCGCGAGCTTCAGCAAAAGAACGGGAGCCCTTTCTTAGTCCAATCTGCATTAATGTAAAGAAAAATATTCATATTGAGAGATCTATTTGACATCAAAATCATAGAGCAAATAAACTCTAAAAGAAAAGTTGAAAAATAAGAATCACCTTGACAACAATATCAGATTTTGCTTCAACAAGAGAATCCCTTAAATTCTGAGCTTGAGCAGGTCCCTAAATGTACAGAGGAGAATCAATTAAAATTAAATTCATCTTAAATAGTGATAAAAGCTTTTCACTTTCTCAGGTTACAAATAAATAAGGGCCATCAGGGATTTTAAAGAAGAATAACCCCCACCCCCACCCCCTAATCTCTTAACTCTGCAGCATCAGAGTATATATTGTGTAGACAGCCAATCTTCTAATCTCCCACCTTTGCTTACCTCCTCTCTACTAAAATTACCAACAGCAAAAATAAAAATTTCAACTAAGATACGAACTTTCTTTTATTTCCAAACATCAGAGACAAATACTTGTTACAAATTCACAACCACAATCACAATACTGTACAAATATTGCACCCAACCAAATCCAATCAAGTGTAATACTTTAAGAGATATTGAATGAGAGTAGCAAATCACTCACTCACCTGTGAACCCCAGCCAATAACACCAATCTGCTTAATTCCCTTGAACGCTTCTGGCAACAAAGGGAACAAATCTCTTCCTCCTCTCACAATATACTGCATTCACAATTACACAAAACACCACAAACTATCATTCACCAAATAATCAATAGAGAAGCCTAATACATGTATTCACACACAAAACATACATGCATAAACACAATCAAAACCAAAGATCTAATCAATTTAAAGCAAATATCATACTAATTTAACATTTCGTATCTGGAACAAACACACACAGAGAGAGAGAGAGAGAGAGAGAGAGAGAGAGAGGGGTACCTCGTCATGGCCAGCTAGGTTAACTTTCTCCTTGTTGAACACCTTAGTGTCGAAATCAAGCAAAGTGAGGGGCTTGATGGCTGGAACAGACACCATTTTAGCGCCAAGAGAGGACCCGGTGGAGCCGGTAACACCAGAGGTGGCTCTGAGAGCTTTGAGGCCCTTAGAAAAGGAGGTGGCGAAGCCTAGACAGAAGGGCTTGGAAACGGGGCTTAGGGTCTTGGAGATCGACGATGAAGGGGCTGATATGACTGCTGCTGCTGCTGGGGCGAACGATGAGGTAGCCGCCGACATCGAAGAAAACTCAACAAAGAGAGGCGCAGAGAGTGTGAGCCAGAGAGAGAGAGAGAGAGAGAAATGACAGCTGAGGTTAACTAAAGATATGAAGGAGCATATAGGGTTTTAGCTGTTAATATAGGACTAGATAAGTTTGACTACGAGGATATTATTATCGTGTGTGTTTGTGACTGTTATGCGGCGGTCTGTAATATACTAACACCCGTATCATATCATAAAACACTATGCACGAGACATGAGATCCCCACACGCTTGGCGGTGCTGTTTAGGTTAGGCAAAGCAAATGTATATTTATTTTATTAGGCAAATCTTTTAGGTACATTATTTATGTGTCATTTCTTAAATATTTCTTTTAAAATTCAGTTATGTGGTTGTAATAATTAAAAATATACTTTCATCATATGAGAAAAAAGTCATATGACTCCTGTGGGGACAATTAACCAAGAGTCACGCATCTTAGGCTGTGGGCTTAATTCAAGGAAGACTCATGGGCCGAACAGTGTGGCATTTATTAAGCATTCTTCTTTCAGAAGATTCGCACATAGGAAGCGGCGATTCTGTCCGAGGAGGGTATAGTCCTCGGATTAGAAGAATTCGGTTTAAGGACGAATCCCAGTGACTGAAGTAATCCTCTTGGAATCCCCAATGACAGAAATGACCTTTATGAACTTACTGGGAAGGAAAAGATCCCCAAAATATCTGAAGAAAGGCTGCTACCACCACATTGAATACCTGCAACTACTTTTCTGGCCGCATTTATGTGGAGAAGACCTCTGAACAGTGCTACCAAGACTATTACCTCTCACAGGGAAGCCAAAGAAAAGATCTGATGGGACAAGTATCAAGGGACGCATTAGATGAATGACAAGTGTAGGGTTAGGATGATTAAAAGATGATTATATAGTATAACTTCCCCTCCATTGTTAGGGGGGATTTTTTGGGTAGCTGAAACAAGAAAACCGAAAAGAAAAGAAAAGAAGAACTAGAACGTGAATTGTATAGCATGGTATCTCCTCGGACCGAAATGAAACTTATTCATACCAAATTATCTCGATTTGTTTTGGGCCTTTGATCAGCTTTTTGGTTCGTGTTTGAGAATAGGTTGAACGTAGTCCTCACCATTTGGACCTAATTCTTTAACCCACTCTCTACAAATTTATTGCTGCGGACTTATTGGGCCCAGGTCCTGCATGCTTTGGACTTGAGTGCACAATTTGTTGCCCTACAATTGGCGCCGTCTGTGGGAAGAATTTGTGTAATAGTGAGCGCGATATTTCACCATGATAGGATCAGGTCCCCATCAGCAGGAATCTAGGGGCTCCCATCGACAAGATGCCTTCCACAATCTTGAGCGTAGAAGAGATAGGGAGGGTAGCCCACATACCACATAGACTAGCAGAAGTCACCCGCAAATGGGGAATCACTTCCCTCAGGAGCGGAGTAACAGGGCCATGCAAAGGGAAATCGATGATTTAAAGCGGGAGCTACGCCATGCACACCAACGACGAGCTCCTTCTAGCTCTGGCGCTTCTTCAAATGATGAAGATGACGTTACGTACAGACGCGGTCCTAGGACACCGTCGAGCGAGCCTTTTTCCTGTGACGAGGAAAATGTTCATAAGCAGAAACGTAAGAGTCCACCTCTCAAGGGGCTGGAAAATGATGCCATGAGCAAGGCGTTGAATCAAATCTCTAGATCCCCATTTACGCGTCGCATTGAAAGGGCAGAACTTCCTCGGCGATTTCATCAACCCACGTTCACCACTTACTACAGCCGAACGGATCCAGTAGAGCACGTAAGCCAATTCAACCAGAAAATGGTTGTCTACTCTAGGGACGAGGCTTTGATGTGTAAAGTCTTTCCCTCCAGTTTGGGGCCCGTGGCTATGAGGTGGTTCGATGGGTTGAAAGCTAACTCCATAAATTCCTTTAAGGAACTTACGCAGGCTTTTGGCTCTCGTTTTATCACATGCAGTAGGGTGCCTCGCCCTTTGGATTCTTTATTGTCTTTGTCCATGCGGGAGGGGGAAACCCTGAAAACGTACTCGGATAGATATTGGGAGACGTATAACGAAATAGATGGTGACTTTGAGGACGTGGTTATCAGTACTTTAAGGGCGGCTTGCCTGCCGAGCATGGATTAAGGAAGTCCCTCACTGGTAAACCTGTCACCAGTGTGCGTCAGCTTATGGATCGAATAAGCAAGTACAAAAGGGTTGAAGAAGACCAGCAGCAAGGAAAGGGTAAAACAAAGGTTAACCCTCAAGAGCGTAGGGATTTCAGGTCGGACTGATTCAGTAACAATCGGCCTCGGAGAGACTTCGCCGGGCAGTCAGATTCCTCCAGCACCCAAGCTGTCAACGCGGTATTCCGAGAACCAGTTAATTAGGTTTTGGAAAAAATTAAGAACGAGTCGTTCTTTAAATGGCCGAACAAAATGGCTGGGAATGCTATGAGGCGCAACCAAAGCCTCTACTGCCAATATCATCAGGATCAAGGACATACTACTGAGGATTGTAGGAATTTATGGGACCATTTGGATCAGCTGGTCCGAGAAGGAAGATTGAAGGATCTATTGCATCATTCCAGTAGCCAAGCAGGACAGACTAGGTTCGATTCCCAGAAGATGAGCTTCCTCAGGCCCACCCTTAGGAACGATAAACGTCATCTTCGCTGCCCCCAGAAGAACAGGATCCTGTCCGTACAGAGTGATGTCTGTGACTTGGTCACTCGCCGAGGATGGTAAGCTTGAATAAAAAAGAATCAAGATGGAAACACAACCAGTTCTGGGTTTCTCAGACGAAGACAAGGTCGGAACTATCCAACCCCACGACGATGCCTTGGTGATCACGCTTAGGATAGGTAGGTATGATGTGAAGAGGGTGTTGGTGGACCAAGGGAGTGCCGTGGAGGTGATGTATCCCGACCTGTTTAGAGGTTTGGGGTTAAGTCTGAGGTTCTAACCGCCTATGACTCCCCCCTGGTTAGCTTCGAGGGAAGAACCGTTATGCCGAAAGGTCAGATTAGGCTACCTGTACAAACTGGTCCTAAGATGGTAGAGGTTGACTTTATTGTGGTGGACGTTTATTCTCCGTATACGGTTATCGTGGCCAGACCTTGGCTTCACACTCTAGGGGCTGTCTCCTCCACTTTACATCAAAGGGTGAAGTACCCTTACGAGGGTCAGATTAGAGAAATCCTTGGAAACCAGTCCATGGCTAGACAATGCTTGGTGGCGGCCATATCTCATCAACCTGAAGCTGAATCGCCGATAGCCGCGGAGGGAAGTTCATAGCAATTAAAAACTCTAGAATTGCCTATCGATGGGCATTCCGAGGAGGCAAAATGTGATGACTTAGAGAGGATCATTATAGGGGATGATCTGGAGAAATATTTCCAAGTGGGGTCCCAGTTGCCACCTCGCGAGAGAGAAGAGTTAATAGAATTTCTTAAGAAGAACGTCGATGTATTCGCCTGGAGCGCTTATGAGGCCCCGGGGGTGGACCCAACCTTTATCTGTCATCACTTAAATGTTAACCCGTCCATTACTCCGAAAAAGCAACCACCTCGACGCCCGTCCAAGGAGCATGCCGATGCCGTTAAAGAAGAGGTGAGAAAGCTTAAGCAAGCAGGAGCTATCAAGGAGGTGTTCTACCCTGAATGGCTGGCTAATACTGTGGTGGTAAAGAAAAAGAGTGGCAAGTGGCGAGTGTGCGTGGACTTTACCGATCTAAATAAGGCTTGCCCAAAAGATCCATTCCCCATGCCACGAATAGATCAGTTGGTGGACGCAACGGTGGGACACCCTCGGATGAGCTTCTTGGATGCCTTCCAAGGATATCACCAAATACCTTTAGCCTTGGAAGACCAGGAGAGGACCGCATTTGTCACCCCCATCGGAAACTACCATTACAAGGTGATGCCTTTCGGTCTAAAAAACACTGGATCAACCTATCAAAGGATGATGACGAGAATGTTCGAGCCTCAATGAGGGAGGAGCATTGAGGTCTACATAGACGATATGGTGGTCAAAAGCAAGGTGGTATCCAAGCATGTTGATGACCTCAGAAGCATCTTTGAAATCTTGAGGAAACACAAGTTGCGCCTAAATGCGTCCAAGTGCACGTTTGGTGTGGGATCGGGCAAATTCCTAGGATACATGGTAACGCACAGAGGAATTGAAGTCAATCCCGATCAAATTAAGGCGATTAACAATTTACACCCTCCTCGTAATCCCAAAGAGGTTCAGAAACTTACTGGAATGATTGCCGCTTTAAATCGTTTTATCTCTCGTTCAGCAGACAGATGCCGTCCCTTCTTCCTCTTGATAAAAAAGTGGAAGGGATTTGAGTGGTCCGAGGAGTGCTCTAAGGCCTTCCAACAGCTTAAGGAATATCTTTCTCGGCCTCCAATCATGTCTAGTCCTCAGGAGGATGAGGTTTTATTCGCCTACATAGCCGTTGCTCCCCATGCTGTAAGTCTGGTGTTAATTCGAGTTGACAGTGGTGTGCAACGGCCGGTTTACTACGTTAGCAAATCTTTACATGAAGCCGAGGTGCGCTATTTACCATTGGAAAAGGCCATCTTGGCTGTGGTCCATGGTACTCGGAAGCTCCCCCACTATTTTCAGGCACACACTGTCATCGTCTTAACTCAACTCCCGATTAGGGCTGTACTCCGAAGTGCTGACTATATAGGCAGGATAGCTAAATGGGGTACAATTCTAAGGGCTTTTGACATCAAGTACATGCATCGCACCTCTGTCAAGGGTCAGATCCTCGCAGACCTAGTGGCTGAATTCGCTGAAGCCTCGTTAGAGAATGCACCAGCACCGCAGCACATGGATGAAAAATCGGTTGGCGTCATCTCGCTCCAAAAACCCCTATGCTGGAAAGTGTATGTCGACGGTGCCGCGAACCAAAGAGGTTCTGGATTGGGATTGGTCCTAATCTCTCCTGAACAACTAACAATAGAGAAATCGTTGAGGTTGGGTCTCTTAGCCACCAATAATGAGGCCGAGTACGAAGCTCTGCTGGAAGGAATGAATATGGTTCAAAGGCTGGGGGGAAAAGAAGTAAAAATATTTTCAGACTCCAAATTAGTCGTTGGTCAAGTGAAGGGCGAATTAGAGGCAAGGGATGAAAGAATGCAGAAGTATTTAAGTCAAGTTAAACAGTTGCGGTTAAAATTCGAGTCATTCAGTCTACTGCACATCCCCAGAAGCAGCAATTCGCATGCAGATTCTCTGGCTACACTTGCAACCTCCTCGGCGCAGAGCTTACCTCGAATTATCCTCGTAGAAGACTTATACAAGCTCACGGAGGCAGGGGAAAAGTTAACCCAGATTTGTCATGTCCGAGTGGAACCTAGCTGGATGGATCCCATCATATCATTTTTGATGGAAGACCTCTTGCCGGAAAATAAATTGGAGGCAGAAAAAATACGAAGAAAGGCACCTCGCTTCTGGTTGTCCGAAGATCGAAAATTATATAAGTGCTCTTTTGCTGGACCATATTTACTATGTATTCATCCTGAAGCGACAGAGGTCATCCTAGAAGAGCTACACGAGGGGATTTGTGGGAGCCACACTAGAGGCAGATCTTCATCTCTTAGGGCTATCACGCAAGGCTACTGGTGGCCAAACATGCAAAGAGAAGCACACGAGTACGTAAAGAAGTGCGACCAATGCCAGCGATTCGCACCAAACATACACCAACCAGGGGAGATTCTTAATCCGCTAACCAGTCCCTGGCCATTTGCTCAATGGAGCTTGGATATTGTCGGGCCTTTCCCCAAAGCAGCAGGAAATAAGAGATATTTGCTGGTCGGCACTGACTATTTTACAAAGTGGGTTGAAGCCGAGCCTTTATCAAATATCAGGGATGTGGACGCTAAGAAGTTTATTTGGAGGAACATCGTTACTCGGTTCGGGGTCCCTTGTACTATTATCTCAGACAATAGTCTTCAGTTCGACAGTAAGGCCTTCAGGAGATACTGCGGCGAATTAGGAATAACGAATAGATATTCCACCCCAGCTTACCCCCAAGGGAATGGACAAGTCGAGGCCGTTAATAAAGTCATAGTAAACGGACTGAAAAAGAGGTTAGATGATGCGAAAGGAAGATGGGTGGAAGAACTGCCGCATGTCTTGTGGGCCTATCGAACCACACCTCGTAGATCAACGGGGGAAACCCCCTTTTCGATGACTTATGGTGTCGAAGCTGTCATTCCTTTGGAAACTGGGTTTCCAACGCTAAAAAGCAGTTCGTTCAGTTCAAATAATAATGATAATCTGCTGGAAAGAAGTTTAGATTTCGTTGAAGAGAGAAAGGAAAGTGCACTGGTCCAATTGGCGTACTACCAACACAAACTTAAGCAAGGATATGATGCTAAAGTAAAGCTAAGGCCACTAACACCTGGTGACTTGGTCTTGAGGAAAGTTCTGGGCACTGCAAAAAACCCAGCGTGGGGAAAGCTAGGGCCCAATTGGGAAGGACCATATCGCATCACCTCGGAAGTAGGTATAGGGGCATACTTCTTAGAAGATTTAGACGAATGTGTAATACCTCGTCCTTGGAATGTAAATAACCTGAAAATGTATTATTACTAATAAGAATTTCCTTTATCATTAAACTCGTGTGTTGTGTGAAGAAGTAGCTTATGTTATCATAAAAGTGTTTGAACAGAACCTTAGTCATGCCTGATGTCCTCGGACCAGATGTTTTGGGAAAATTATTACACTTATGTTTATTATAAAAGTATTTGAACAGAACCTTAGTCATGCCTGATGTCCTCGGACCAGATGCTTTGGGGAAATTATTACACTTATGTTTATTATAAAAGTGTTTGAACAGAAAGTTAACACACCTTTGGGTTACTAGGTAATAACATTCCATTAGCATGATCGAATAAATCTTAAGTTATTGCAAGGCCCTCTGACCATGCACAATTGAATTAATTTCCTAGTATTTTCTTTATATAATGCATTCATTGGAACTTAAGTTATAACAAGTCCTTGCTGTTATTCTTCATTACGAAAATGTCGAGCCTTAAAATAAGAACATGATGTGGTCATCCATTATAAATATTTTTTGAAAAGCCTTAGTATATAAATAGGAAGTCATCTCAAACTTTAACAAAAGCAAATGACGAAAGTATAAATGCAAAAGGTAAAAAAGACAAGTCTGTTCTTTAATAAAAAATAGAATAAGTACATCATAAATGTTTGCAGAAGCTACACTTAAACAAAAAAAAAAAAATTACAGCTACTTTTTCAAAGACTGAGAGTCCTTCTCGGGACATATAGCTTTGGTTTTGGCACCCTCAGCATCAGACTTTTTCTCGACTGCCTTGACCTGAGAAACAACGTCTTTGATGGTAAGGGAATCCTCGGCAGATTTATCTTTAACGACTCCCTTGGAGGCCTCAGCAGCTCCGACAGGGGCACTTGTAGTAGCTGTCTGCTCTGGGGGAGGGAGGGGTAGACTAATGGCCATCGGAGGGCTGGTCGGAATTTCCCTGATGTGTTCAGGGAAAAACACACTCTCAGGTCTCCTCAGCTCCGAATCAGCAGGAACCCCTGCACGATTAAGTGCTTCCACCCAAGTCTCCGTGCAATATTCCCTGCACACCTCAGCCACTTCCTCAGTTAACCTCTCCTTCGTTTCCATTACCCCGCGTTCGTATGCTGCCTCCTTCGCAGACTTAGCAGCTTCCATCGCTTTTAGTGCTGCCTCCTTAGCTTTCTGCAATTCAGCTTTCAGGCTTAGCACTGCTGCTTTCTCAGTAGCCAAATTTAGCTGGGTCGTATAAAGCTGTTTTCTCTGGTCCTCGGCCTGGGCCTCAACATTTTTTAGCCCAGCCTTGGCACTTGAGCATTCTCGCTCTGAAATCTTCAGCTTCTCAGCCAGTTGCATTTTCTCCTCCTTAAGGCTCCCAAGAGTCTTCTCAACTTCACGGCGAGAATGGGACTCAGCCTCACATCTATTTTGAGCATTTCGAACCCACTCTTCGGCCACGTAGACTTGTTGAGTGACCTGCATAACAGTAGCAAAGAAGACATGTATGTAAAGGCAAGTATAATAATACTGATAAGATGAATAACTTTATAATGTTTAAATCACTACATAAATCTAGCTTACCAAGGCAAGATCCCTCTTCAAGGACATGAAGAGCTCGGGCTGCCTGGTGCGCCTAAGGGCCTCCATATCCCTTGGGAGCAAGAGGGGTTGCTCTAAAGCTTGGGCCAGATGGGCTGAGTGACCTCTCTGGGAATCCCTGATTGTGGCATCCCAGGGAATTTGAGTCCCATCCAACTCAATCCAAGGGGCCCAGAAGCGCTGTTTTCTACGCATCTCAGCATCTTCTCTGCTATCAACAGAGCTTGCCCTATTTTCCTGGGGGTCTTTAGTTTTCTGCTGTTTGGAGCCCTTCGGAGGAATCACCTTACCTTCTTCGATCTCCTGCATTGGTCTCTTCTTCTTCAAGTCAGGGATGGCGCGAAGTCCAAGATCAGCAGGAAGAGGAGGCGGAGGGGGTAGATTGGCAGGAGCCAAAGCCTGGGATAGGCCTTTCGAGGCTCCTTTCTTGCCCCTGTTGGCCACCAAACCTTTCAAAGTTGGCCTTTTCTTCGGACTCATCTCTCCTTGTTCTTCCGAGCTTGAATCTACTCAGGAAACAATTAATGTTGGCCGGATAGCTGCGGAGAGTCTGTAGGCGTCGTCCTCAGAATTCTAGAGCTGCACGGGCCTCTCTGGTCTACCTTCTTCTCCTTCAAAATGGAACTGATCTATCTCCTCGTCTAAGGACGCCCGTGAAGAAGCAATTTCCTCTTCTTCTGTGGCTTCAGCTCCGAGAGGGACTTGTTGTAATGGAAGCACAAGTTGAGGAGGAATTTGAGAGACTGGCAGAATGACAGGAGGAAGATCGTCTCTGGCCAAAAAGTCGGGTTTTGACACGTCGATACAGTTAATCCGACGATCACCAGCTCTGATAGCGTTTCCAACTTCCTGAAAACCCTCGAAATGGGTTCAAAGTCTAGGACGAGGTGAACAGCGCGTAATTGTCGATCCTCGCTCACAAAGATTTCTGACCTAAGTAGGTAGTTGAGAGCAACCACGTTGGTGTGGCTTAGCCGAGGAGCGACAAGTGTCCTATCTGCAAAAATAACCAAAAGGTCAGGTGCGATTAAACAATGAGAATCTATTGTCAAAACAGATTACAATGGGAAAACATGGATGGAGGATAAAAACTAAATCCTATGTCAAGGGATCTAACTCTAGGGTATCCCACCTGTCTCTCTCTCCTGAGTTGGGCAGGATCGACCATCGTGCCATGCCCCTGAAGCGATGAGGTAGTCATCTTTCATCCCTTTGTTTGACTTAGGGAGACACGAGATGAGCCTCACAACGGACGACCTGGACTTGAGATAAAATCCTCCGTCGGCTTGCGAGTGGCACTCGTACAGGTGAACCACATCGTGCCAGGTGAGGCCCAAATGAAGATGCTGGTCTAGAGTATCGATACACCCAAGAATCCTAAACATATTGGGTGCGCATTGGTGAGGGCATAACCTATGATTTATAAGGTACTCTCGGGTTATTCTACCCATTGGAAGGGTCATTCCCCCTTCTATGAAGGCTATTATAGGAATGACCACTTCTCCTGCTTCTCTAAGGATGACGATTTCTTCTGAAGAACAATACCTCAGGCCAACCTCCTGGGGTATACTATATTTCTGCTTAAAGGCTTCTATTTTGGCTGGGGAATCTACTAGACGCTCAAATCTACCCATTTCTTACAACCTAAAGACATAATAGGTGATTTTTGAGGGTAAGGAAACAAATATGGAGGCCGAGGAGATAGACCGACAAGCAAATTCTAATATAAAAACTAAACCAACTTACGGGATTACAAACGCTAGTGTCTGAAAGCTTTCTGAGAAGACCTTCGAAGACCCCTCAAGAGAAATAACGACAGAGATTTAGGAGTTTGACGTTTTTTAAAGACAGGAGCATTAGTGTTCTCTGGAGCGCTTGAAGTTTCTTTGAAGAAAAAGATAAATGATCCCTCAAGACTTTATATTAATAGAGAGAGAGAGGGAAAAGTATCCCGCCCATAATTTTAAGGGAAATATCAGCCGTTAGATCCGCGCATCGACCGTTGGATATGGGAGACAAGACGCCTCCTGGAGTAATTAATAAATGCTTCGGGGATTGCGAAGCGTCAGAGGTAATCATGAAACGCAATTAAGTCATATCCCCGCACGTGTGAATTAAATATCGCCTGTTTTCATCTCTTGAAAGTCAAAACCTCACCTTTTCTCCTCGGAAGGGAGGGAAAAATTGAAATTTTGAGGGGCTATTGTGGGGACAATTAACTAAGAGTCACGCATCTTGGGCTGTGGGCTTAATCCGAGGAAGACTCATGGGCCGAACAGTGTGGCATTTATTAAGCATTCTTCTTTCAGAAGATTCGCACATAGGAAGCGGCGATTCTGTCCGAGGAGGGTATAGTCCTCGGATTAGAAGAATTCGGTTTAAGGACGAATCCCAGTGACTGAAG
This sequence comes from Notholithocarpus densiflorus, assembly GCA_030021035.2. Classification (NCBI taxonomy): domain Eukaryota; kingdom Viridiplantae; phylum Streptophyta; class Magnoliopsida; order Fagales; family Fagaceae; genus Notholithocarpus; species Notholithocarpus densiflorus. The sequence continues at coordinate 1,949,905 of JARYZH020000014.1, read as the reverse complement.
TAATCCTCTTGGAATCCCCAATGACAGAAATGACCTTTGTGAACTTACTGGGAAGGAAAAAGATCCCCAAAATATCTGAAGAAAGGCTGTTACCACCACATTGAATACCTGCAACTACTTTTCTGGCCGCATTTATGTGGAGAAGACCTCTGAACAGTGCTACCAAGACTATTACCTCTCACAGGGAAGCCAAAGAAAAGATCTGATGGGACAAGTATCAAGGGACGCCTTAGATGAATGACAAGTGTAGGGTTAGGATAATTAAAAGATGATTATATAGTGTAACTTCCCCTCCATTGTTAGGGGGGATTTTTTGGGTAGCTGAAACAAGAAAACCGAAAAGAAAAGAAAAGAAGAACTAGAACGTGAATTGTATAGCATGGTATCTCCTCGGACCGAAATAAAACTTATTCATACCAAATTATCTCGATTTGTTTTGGGTCTTTGATCAGCTTTTTGGTTCGTGTTTGAGAATAGGTTGAATGTAGTCCTCACCATTCGGACCTAATTCTTTAACCCACTTTCTACAAATTTATTGCTGCAGACTTATCGGGCCCAGGTCCTGCATGCTTTGGACTTGAGTGCACAATTTGTTGCCCTACAACTCCTATAAAAAAAAAAAAAAAGTCATATGGTTGAATTTTAAGAGAGGAACCTAAGGAATTTGTTTCTTGACCAAAAAAATTCTAAAACTTACACCTAAAAATTTCCTAAAATTTTGACACATGTGATGAAACAAGGGATCTAGATTTGAATTCATTTTCTTCTCCAAAAAAAAAAAAAAGAAAAGGTTTGAAATTGAATTCCTTTATTTTTATATAAAAAAAAGTTTGAATTCCGTTTAATTTATTAAAAAAATACTAATAAAGAAAATTATTATAAAATAGACACAACATAGACTTATAAGTTTTAAATTCTATTTCATTATAAATAAATTTGAAAATGTATACATAAGCCAAATAAATTTAATAAGCAAAAAGAATAAAAAGATGTGTTAAACAGGTTATATAAAGTTGTCTTTTTTTGTTGTTTTTTGGTAAGGATTATCTAAGGCAATTTTTAACGAAAAAGTTTAGGCTCTTACCTTTTTAAGGATAGCAATGGGTTGTGTGTTGCTATCCTTGAAAGGCAATTAGGCAAGTAACTAAAACATTTTAGTTTGGTCTTGAACTAAAACATTTTAGTTGGACAAATAATAATAAAAAGGCATCCAATAAACAACAAATCTTACGGTTGGCAATAAAAGCTCTCTCGGCTAATGAATTGTCGTGTCTACTTGTTTCTTTTAAGTTGTGTCAGTGTGGCAAATTGGCAATTCTGGAAAGCATAGAGCAATTTTTTGCATTCACTAGTAATGAATTTTTTTTTTTTTTAATGAGTAACGATGTTGTTAGATTGCTTTTAAGTTTTAAGTGATGATAAATGTTAATAATTATTTTAGCTTCCATTTATACACGTAAACAAATTATCCCAAGACTCATTGCCTAAATTAACTTATCTCCATAGGAGTTAGGGTGGCAAAATCAATCCCAACCCACTCACTTAAATAAGACCCAACTAGTGGACACCCTAATCACTCTATAGAAGCAAACAATACCCTGTTCATTGGATAGGTGTGTGCATTATATTACTAATTATACCCTTCAACTTCAATTTTGATCCCTTATACACACACACACACCAGCAGTGTTTTATTAGTTTAGTTCCTAAACTTTCAAATCCAAATCAATTTGATTCTTTTTTCTCAAAATATATATATATATATATATTGATTCTTAGATTCTCCATCTATTTAACATATTGAAAATTTATTATGGAAAGTATAAGAATTTTAAAATCAAGTCAACTTCATATTAAATTACATTAAAATTTGAAAATACAAGAAACTCAATGAAATTGACTTAATTTTAAAAGTTTAAGAACTAAATTGACACAATTAATAATGGAAACCAATTTTTTATATATAATTCAATACTTACAACAATAAGGGAGGAAATATTTGGACACTTCTTTTTTAGAAACAAATATACACACAAAAGAGAGAGAAAATTTTAAATATTGATTCTCTTTTAAGAGAGGAGACGGTGTCATTGCTACAAAACATTTGGTTGAGAGATCAATTTAAAATTTGTCCAATTGTTAGAATTTAGAAGAAATGTAAAATAAAAAAAAGATTTTAGAAGACCAAATCAGTAATTTAATATATTTTTTATGGGGTGAGATTTTATTTTATTAAAAAAAAAAAAAAACAGATTGACCGATTGCAATACTTTGCTTATAGGGCCTTAAGGCTGTCTTTGTGATAACTTCAATGATTTTAATTTTTAAGCCCACAAGACTTTAGGCTCTTTGTTAGCAACTTCTCTGGGCCACTTTACTTGTATCTCTTCCCAGACCACAAATGTTACCTCTCCTCATCTACAGTAGTCCTGGCCATAACACGAAAACTACTTCAGACGTTTGCATTGGGATAAAAGGAGGATTCTGATCCAAAATGATCATAACCCATTTATATAAGCAGAGACCCAATGCACAAGTAGGCCTAAAAATCGCTGGAGTTTGTTATATGTGAATGATTTCTGGGCTTCTTGTCCATCATGGTCTATTGCCACTTTCTGCCACTTTTTTCTTTTTGTTTGTGCTTTTCTGAGTTATAAAACGAAGGTTAAAATATTGATTGAGTCCTCCAATTATAAGATAAAGTTTAATTTGGTCCATCAATAATTAATTGTGTCAACTTTCAATTTGATCTTAGGGTTCAAAACGTATAAAAGGAATTTAAGGGTGGAGAAAAACAGGAAAATAAAGAAACAGTACTTTTGATTAATCAAAGAGAAAAACACATCTCCCTCAAAAAAAAGAGAAAAACATATAAAATAAAAGAATATAGCTGTTACTTTAGAAAATTGATTAAAAAAAAGAAAATTCTTTATGCAAAAATTTGCCATTTTTATATGAAAATTTGTGTGCAAGCAATTCAATTTAGTTACTTAGTTTATATGTTTATATTAATTTATTCTTTTTGGTTTTTATACATAATAATGGTTGTGAAATTCTCAATGATACTGTTAGTATATACATCAGTCTAGCCCATTATCTATATGTTTGTGTGTATTATGAGTTTTATTCTCCTTGGGCTTGGAGTCAAATTCATAGTTCATACTCCATCCTTGATCATATTAATGCGCAAGTGTGAGGATACATTTAGGTACAAGATAAATGAGTTAATAGGGATATTAATGCAAACATTTGATGCAGGAGGAAACCACATCTGTATCTTAGATTGACCGTGGCATGTTATGGTGGCAGTGGTAAGGAGAAGCATGGGCTTCGTATGTGTCTAATTTTTCATTGCTGTATATCTTTTTTAATGCCACATAACCTAACAGCCAACTAAATTCAATTTAAGCTTTCTAATCTATTATAAAATAAAAAAATAAATTCATTTCATATCCAAAAATAAAAGGGAGAAAAATTAAAATCCTACTTTGAATACGCAATGATATTTATCTAGGAAAAGTACGATTTTTTTTAAAGAAAAACACAACAAATTGATTATAGGACAAAATTTAGATACAATACTTTAGGTACTGTTCCTTAGGTTCTCCTCTTAAAATTCAGTCATGTGTCTACTTAACTAAAAAATATACTTCCATCCCATGAGAAAAAATTTACATGACAGAATTTTAAAAAGGGAACCTAAAGAATAGCATTTAAGTACTGTACCTAAGTCTTGCTCTTGATTATATTATTGAGTAGGCAAAATCCTACAAATGGGTTTATTGATAGGCTTTCTTGATGATCTATTGACATTTGACAAATTGAAGATTCATAAGTCGTAGCTCTAAGTCATAGCTATGGTTTTGGTCAACTAGTAGCTCAAGGGCTTATTGGTTACCAAAGATAGAGATAAAGGGAAAATAATATTTTATATATATATATATAAATATATATATATATTTACTTTTAACACAAGTTTTCTTTAAGGTAAACTATGATTTTGCCATTTTGGTCACTGCATTATATTTTAGAATTTAATCATGTTCCTAAAATGTAAACAATATCGGATGTGTTAATTTATTTTCTAAAATTTTGAAAACAACTTTATGTTACCCATGCTCCTACATTTTTTTTCCTATTAAAGTTAACTTGTCGTTAACTTTGATACAAAGGATGTATGATTTGTAAGATTTCAATAGTTAACTTTGATGGCAAGTGGAGATAAAGACCAACACTAGCATTTTTTTTTTTTTTTTTGATAGGACACTAGCAATTTTTAAATGTGCAAGGATTAAATTTATTCGATCCATAGTTTAGGGATAAAAAACTGAACATATATAATTCAAGATTTAAATAATAATTGATCTTTTTTTTAAAAGCTTTATTTTATATAAAACTTTAACCAATTAATATTGTTTTATACTTTTATCTTCCTTCGTACAAAACTGTGGACTAAGGACCACTTTCATCCCACTAATTCATGTTCATTTGGGGAAAACCCATGTAGTTTTTTGTTTAAAAAAATATTGTCAAAAAAGTGCTAAAATATATTTATACTTTGACAAAGTGAGAAAATGTGAAGTTTTACAAAATTGTACATAAAAGATAAAAGTCAAAACCTGAGCAAATAAGCTCAAGCCAAATGGACAAGCCAAAACTAAGACAAAGTAATTGGGTCATTTAAACCATAGTTTTAGGAGAAAAATTGGTTTGGAGTTTGGACTCTATTTTCAGGTTTTCAAAGTAAAGAAAGTGCACAAGAGCCCACTTTAGACCTAAGTTTAATATATTTGAAAAGTTCCTATCAAATATATATATATATATATATATATATATATATATATTTATATATATTTGAAAAGTTGCTCCAGTGGAAAATTGAGGACCACCTCGAAGGTGAAAGGTGACGAGGCAGCCTGCAAAGCCAATGAAAAAGTGTGGATCAAAGTGGATCAGCGTGCATTTGTCCAAATATATAGAGCTTTTTTAGTTTTGTCACTATAATGAATTGGTTTGCAGTATGCAAATGTAAACATAATGGGGACCGTTAAGGGATAAATGGCTTTTTTTTTTAAAAGTGATGAGCTGCCTGGTTCATCAATATGTGTCCAACAACCACAATTGTCCATGATCTTATATATACAAAAATGCAAATTAAAAACTCAAGCAACACAGATCTCCACCAAGCAAAATGCCAAAAGTGGGGCGGCCTGGCCCTGAATGCGTTGGAAATGCCTGCAAAAGAATACATCATACTTCATTAACAAAATGAGATGGGCCGACAAATAAAATCAGTCTTGGATATCATAGAATATTATGTAATTCAAATCTATGCTCTAATGAGGTTCCAATTGAACTTCATGGCTCTTGTGTCTTGACTATGGAGGTTGTATACACTACAAAACGCGGGGGTCTGAAAGGGAATAAATATGCATTGGGGAAGCCACCTACGTTAATTTGATGGAGGAAAGGGAATAAATAGTGTTGATCTTATAAATTACTATAGGGTTGTCATACACACCTAGCAATTATGATACATAATTTTCCTCAATACTGTAAATATGCATTAAGTGTCCGTTTTGGGAACAGTTTATTTAGTTGAAACTGAAAACTTTTTTGATGAAAGTACTGTAGATAAAGGTAAAAATTAGTTGAATAGTACAGTGAGACTCATAAATAGTACCAAAAAGTGCAGTGAGATTCATGAATAGTAGCAAAAATAAGCTAAAATTGCAAATAAGTTAAAATTTTCAACTTGTCCCAAACGGACACTAAGGGGGTGTTTGGTACATGCACTTAAAAACATGTGTTTTGTTGTTTGAAAACATGTGTGGAAATACGTGTAATGTTGTTTAAAAACTGAAAACATTTGTTTGAGTTGCCATACCAAACGGGGCCTAATTGTTTGAAACAATGGTGAAGCTATAATTTTTTCTTCCAAGATCAAGCTAAATATATATATATATATATATATATAGATATGTGTATATATAAAATTAAATCTAAATATTAATCTATTAAAGTTTAAAGAATAAAATAATATATATTAATTTTTTAAATAAGACAGTCCACACGGATAGAGTATACTGGAGTAATAGTTATAATTAATAAAAATATGAAACATATAAAAAAATTATAATCTAATTATATTAAATATTTTTTAAATAATAATCTATCCAAAAAATAATAATTTAAATAATATACATCACTTTATATCCCTAAACATATACTCCCTAAAGAATCTCCCATATATTCAAAGTTATTCCAAAGAAGGAAACTACTTTATTGGCAAACAATAATTTTGATTAACAACAATTCTGGGTGCGTTGGGCAATTAGAGGAAGATTTCTGGTGGAACACTTAACTCCGAGGTCTCATCCAACCCCGTATAAAGGGAGCTTTAAGAATCCGTTTGGGAACAGTTTATTTAGCTGAAACTGAAAACTTTTTACTGAAAATAAAAGTAGATGAAATAATATAATGGGACTCATGAATAGTACCAAAAAAGTGCAATGTAACCTATGAATAATAGAAAAAATAAGCTAAATAGTAAAAAAAACTGGTCTTTTAAGCCAATGCCAAACACAACCTAAATTATACAAAAGGTATGTCTATTATTTTAATTTGTAAGTATTCTTGATTCAGGTTAGTCACACAAATGCATCAACACCAGCATAGATCCCTAGCTCTTGAGATAAACATCATCGAGCTCTTCTTGGTCCTAACTTAAACCTCTCTCTCAAAATGCAAAATGAAAGAGGACTTTGTTTTTGCCAAAAAAAAAAAAAAAAAAAAAAAAACCTTTTTGTTAAAGGGATTTGGTTATCTATTTTTGGAGGCATGCTGAAACGTAATAAATGACATGCATATTGGTGTCCACTTCTTTTAAATTTTCATTGTAGTAGGTAACTTAATTTTTAAATAGGAATTTCACGATTTCAAAAGTCAAGGGACAATCCTTCCTCACAACCTCTTGTGTTACTCAAGTTCAAGAGAAACTCACAAACTCTTGGCATTAATTAATTTCAAGGATAGCGATATGTTTTGTGTTACTCCATATTTGTGGTTCGAAATCCATCCTTTCCTCCCTTATCATCTATATCTATCTGGAAAATATTTGTTTTATTATACCTAATTTCCTTACCCAAACATAATAAACCACATAATTTCACTCACATGACAATTAATTTAAATTTTGGTTAAAATCAAGAGGAATCTAAGTTTACATTTTATCAAATCCTTATATGGTGTTCATGTGAGATAATTTAAATTTATTGACTTATTAGAATTTAAAAAAAAAAAAAAAAAAAAAAAACTTATTAAAAATACATTTATATTTAGAGAAAAAAATTAGAGAATTTAAAAAATTGTACATAAGCTAACTTATAAACTTAAACATCTAATCCCTTAGATGCATTTTATGTGATGTTAGGGTCATATTTTTCATATACTGGCATATCCTTTGAAAAAATGCACTTTACCTGTAATTTGGTAGATTTAAGATATTTTTAGAACATCATGAATTATGTTGAGTAATCAAGACAAGTGATAGTATTGAAGACATGAAAATTGCACCAAGAAACAAATGAAAACAAGCTTAAAATGTGAACCTCAACACAAGCTGGATACTAACATCTATCGAGATTAAATGAAGGACCTCAACACTAGCTCGACACCTCTCGATCTATCAAGCTACGCAGATCCAGAATTCTCATATCAAAATTTCGGCTCATGATGACTTGGATTACTAGGGTTTTGTGGCGAAAATAGCCAAAATACCACGTTTTGGCAAAATTTATGGCAAACTAGCACTGTTTCGGAAATATTTAGCAATCTACCACTTATTTAGTACTCAAATTTCACAAAAATTGAATTCTAAATAGTACTCGAGTTCAGTGAACTCGAGTTCTTAGGTGAGTCGCAAGCGTGACACTGCTGACCTAGAATTTGGGAAATTAAAAAAGTAATATGGTACTCGATATTATGGAAATCGAGTACTTTTTTATAGTACTCGAGCTTAACAAAGTCGAGTACTTTTTTTTTTTTTTCTACTTTTTGTTTTGTACAAAACTTTTATTTATTTCATCTTCAACTGCTTGTGATCGTTGTGTCCACCAAACTAAGTACAGTGTCTGGACTTGAAAAAGTTCATGTGCAAGTAACTAGAGTTGCAGTTAGCTAAGCACAAAGTAACTGGAGTTGCTTGCTCACTCACTCACGCAGTTCTTCAAGACTGCACTTAGTCCTCACTTTCTCTGGGGCTTCACTTCTTGCTCACTGGCCGAATGACCTCTCCTTTTATTTCTTCATCTTTTCCTTCTTTTCTTCCTTTCACACTCTTGACATCAAATCACAATAAATGCAACTCGCTTGCCTTGACTTTGCTTTAGCCACTTTCTTTTTCTTTCAGCTCTCCCTTAGGCAAAATAGCTTAATGCATCAGCCCCTTTCTTTTCTTCTTTCTCTCCTTAGCGTGTCCAACACACCTAAGTCACTGCCCAAGAAGAAAATAGGCTAACTTTTGTGGCTTGTCCAACCACCTCTTTAATGAGGTGTTTTATCAAGTGTGGGCTAGACCCACGGTGCTATGATGCACCCAACATGGTGGACACAACGATCACAAGCAATTGAAGATGAAATAAGTAAAAGTTTTGTACAAAACAAAAAGTAGAAAAAAAGAAAAGAAAAGAACAAGGTACTCGACTTTGTTAAGCTCGAGTACTATAAAGAAGTACTTAATTTCCACAATATCGAGTACCACATTTAGAGGTGTGCAACCAACCCGCCAACTCGCCAAAACCGACCCAACCCAACCCAACCTGCCAGGTTGGGTCGGTTTTTAGGGCTTGGTGGGTTGGGTTGGGTTGGGTTACAAAATTTTTTTTGATAACGGGTCGGGTTGGGTTCAAGTCATAAAATTTCAAACCCGCCAAACCCAACCCGACCCACCAATATATTTAATATATATTTAAAATATATTATATAATTAATAAATTTTTTTAAATAACCAGCTCATCCTATCTATATAAAAGTCAATTGGTTCACACAAACTCTAGTAAATTACTATTGTTGTTTAGTCATTAGTGTTGTTTGCCTTTAAGGAGTTACATTGATATTAATCTTTAGGTTTTTTTAATATATTTATATTTATATTTTTTTCTGCTCAATTTAATAATAATAGTAATAAAAAAAATTGTCCAACTCATGGGTTCAACCCGACCCATGTGGGTTGGGTTGGGTTGGGTTGGACTTATGTGATGGGTTGGGTTGGGTTGAATTTTTTTTAACCCATCATGGTGGGTTGGGTCAAAAAATCCCCTTAACCCGACCCATGCACACCCTAACCACATTGTTTTTTTAATCCCTCAAATTCCAGGTCAACAATGCCACGCTAGTGACTCATCTAGGAACTCGAGTTCAGTCCACGCTGGGTACTTAGCTAGGAACTCGAGTACTATTTAGAACTCGATTTTGTGAAACTCGAGTACTAAAAGTGGTAGATTGCTAAATATTTCCAAAACAATGCTAGTTTGCCACAAATTTTGCCAAAACATGGTATTTGGTTATTTTCACCAGAGTTTCATTCACTAAACTCCTAGAGGGTATAAAAACTTTATTTTAAAGTCGTCAAAGACACATAGACTCAATTAGAGAACTCATACACTTTTGGAAAAGCTACTACGTTCTTGTGTTCTTTAGGGTTTTGTAACCAAGTACTTCTTGATCTTTAACGTGTATTGAAGTGAGCATCTAGTAACAAACATCAGTTGCTGAAAAGTTAGTCATGTACTGGGATTCGTGCAAAGGGAAGAAGTTTTTACAAGATCAAGTCCAATTGGGGATTAGAGTGAAGGTTTAACTATAGGTTGGTACTCTGGGATAGTCCAGGGTAGTGGTAAGATTCTTTGTATCTGTAACCGCTTGATTCTTGATTAGTAGTTCTTGGGAGTAGTGATCTAAAAATTACCCGGTGGAATTTTTGCCTTGTGAGAAGTTTTTCCCATTAGTCAACAAATCACTATGTCAATTTATTTTCTTTTGCACTTTGTTTATTTGGTGATTTGTGTGTGCCTCCACGATTTGCATGTAATTTGACCTAATTAATCAACTTGGGTAATTGAATTAATTAACTGGGTCAATTTATAACCCAATAGGTGACATCATATTTAAATGTATATAATTTATTGTTTTCACGTTAGTTTTTTGCGTATCTTTCAATGTTTATTGGTTTCAATTTTCAAATGTTTAAGTACCCTAAGGTTGGGTTGTTATCAAAACTAGGACCACGATGGAACAAATAATCATCCAACGTTTTGATTACTGGCTTTTGCATAGCGCAATATCTATCACATGAAAATTCAATAATGATATTTTTTTATTCAAAAAAGAAAATTTAATAACAATACAAAGAAAAATTTATATTGTGGGTTACAGTTAATTCAACTGATAAAGTCTAAAAAAAAAAAAAAAAAAAAAAAAAACCTATAAGCATCTTTGGTAATATAATTTCAAATATGGAAAAAGGAAAACTGATTGGGGGTACTAAAGTTAATTTATTGTTTGTTAAATTTACTTCCGATGGAAAACTTGTTAATTTCACAAAATATGATATTGGCATTGCCTTGCTTTTTAAAAAATAATTTGGATGATGTTGCACTTTGAAATATATCAAAACAAAAAATATATGGAAAGTATTGTTGTGTATTCCTTACATTTGCTTAATATAGAAGGAGAATATATTATATCATATGGTGAGTCATGCCTTTGTTTTTATAACAAAAAATTGTTTGATGTATCATAAAATTAATGTGATTTATAGGTTTTCTCACACTCTTTGAAGCCTATATAAATCCAATCATTGCAAATCAATTTCTGCATTCTAGCTAGAAAGTAAAGAAAGAAATGATGGTGTACAACAAAACTTTTTTGGAATTAGTGATTGTAATGTTTGGGGGTCCTTGATTCTGGAAGGTGTATTTCTACAAGGAATTCTGCATCAACAACTGAAGATGGGAGGTTGTTCTTGGTATATACCATTAGATCCATGGTTAATTAATAATATTGTCACCATTTGTGGTGTTTGATGTCTCTGCTAGCCAGTTTGAATTCTATCTTCCTCCTCCCCAATATCTATCTATAAATAATGTCATTGTGGGAGGAAGGAAAGCCGAGGACAAGGAGACATAAAAGAAGACCAAAATTAAGGGTCACATCCTCGAAGTCCAAAGAGCGTGAAGGTACGTGTGCACTCCTCGGAGGGCCGGGATCTAGCCACAAACCCATCAAGCCCTTGGACGAGGAACTGAAGGAAGGTTTGGTACTAAGTAACTAAAGGAAGATTATAGGTAAGATACCCATCATCTCCACATTCAATACTCTGCATCCACTTAGCTGGCTGCATTAATAAATGAATGACCCCTGAAATAGTGTCACCATAGCTCATAACTTACCACAGCAACTTTCTATTAAGGTTTTAATGGGACAAGTATCTGGGGGAGGATCCCTGGCCGTCCAAATGGAAGACTAGGATGAATCCCAAATGGCTATATGATAACGCCTTAAAATGTATACTTGTTATATATTATGTGGGTGTTATCTCCTTATTACTATGCTTAATTTGTATAATTAAGCCATGATTTGCATTAGTTCCTATTATTTATCTTTACATAATTTCTTGAATAAGATGTCATTCATTGCATGTAATTTTCTACTTTCAGGAAATCATGTGAAAAAGATGAGTTTACAGGAGTTTGTGAGAGAATGGAGGCCAAACTAAAATTAAAGTGGAGTTAAAGGACCATGCTTAGATGTCTAAGGAGGTGCAGCTGGAGTGCTTGGATCGTCTACCATGTTTGGAAGCTTCAAATAAGGAAAGAAATCAAAGAGGTAGAATTTTAAAAGGAAAAATCAGATTTGAGCACTGATCAGTATTTGGGCGTATCTCTCTCCTCAAAAATCCAATTGACACAAGGCTAGATGGATTGGAACCGTGACTTAAATATTTACAACTTTCCAGTTTTGAGTTTTTTTAAATTCACAATTTTTGAAGGCCAAAATTAACTCACAAGTTACTGCTGTAAATCTGGATGAAAATTAAAAATAGTAAAAGATTTATTTTCTTTGGACACTTTGACGTTATGATTTTGAATGGAGGCTGAGCGGAACGAATTTTGGAGAAAAAAAAACCTTGTATTTTTCTTTCTCTAATGGCAGCCTAAACTCTTTGCTAGGGCTAGGGATTATGTTTCTTCTATACGGTATGAATATTCAATGTAATTCTTTCTAAGATTTTAGACAATAACATATTTTGATTGTTCAATTTGATTTCTTTTGATGTATTAGTTCTTCCATGCTTTCAATAAGTTTAATCATGTTTTTCTTACTGTTTAGATGAATTTCTAATAGTTTCAAATAGAAATCACGTTTTAAAGTGAATGGATTTTTTTGAAAATTATTTTAATCGCATTATTAATATAGGTTATCATGCGTTCTTGAATTGTCTCAGTTCAACCGAATCATAAGTTTTTAATTGTATAAGAACAATCAATTATGAAATATATATTTTCTTAGATCACAAAGAATTTCATATCGATATAGGGAAACACCCCGATGCCCTGGTATTTACATTATTGATTTAAATCAGTTTTTATTATTATTCTTGTTAACAATCACCAAACAAAAATATTTTTCTTCTTCACCCAAATTGTACTTTTCTTCTTCACCCAAATTGTTGTTTAATTATATTGTCTTTAAATTTATCCTGCTCCTTGTGGTTTGACCTCAGTACTCCGAGAATTATATTGCTATGATCTTTTGCACTTGGGAGTGAGCAAGCACTATATAAGAAGAAGGATTCCAACAAAAAGGGGGATATAAGAGAGAGAGAGAGAGAGAACTTTGTAATAACAAAAAGTATTCATCTAATAAATTCGTCTTCCTCGGCCCAATCCCGAGGAGAATTGTTGAACTTGTATTTGATTTTCCTTGAGAGAAAATACAATTCTTTTATTTAGTTTTGTTTAATTTCTCTCCAGCAACAAGTGTCTACATATCCTGAGTAATTGGGAAGTGGGACCCAGAGTTGGAACCAGATATCATGGTTTACAATGCGGTGAGTAATACTTGATTGAATTCAATCTGCAAATATAATGGTCTATATTTGCTTCACTGGTGTATACCAACATGATTGGATAGTTTCTATACCTGTTACATGACATACTTTTGAAGATAGAAATTAAAAATTATAATTATTTTAGAAATGGTTAAATCTGTGAGCTGCAACTAAAGTATGACAGAATTCTTGAAATTGTCAGATGGTAATTTTATTTCATTGATTCTACACTTTCTAATGTGTAAGTGATTTTTTTTTTTTTTTTTTTTGGATAAGTAATCGATTTTGTTGAATCAATAATATAAAGGCATAGGCATAGCCCAAGTTTTTTTTTTAATTTTTTTATTTTTTTTTATAGATAAAGTAAATGACAATATATTGAGGCATAGCCCAAGTTATACCCACAATTAAATTCTAAAAGTGCAATGATCCATCTGATCTAAGAGAGTAGAAAAAGACAACCAGCTTTTGGTATTGTTGTAGGAAGTAGAGATTAGGTAGAGTTTGGAGATAAAGAGCTTTATCTGAAAAGACTTTTGGTATTGTTTGATTTGCTCTTCTTATGTTAGGGAGGAAAAGCTTTTATTTGAAAGGGGTGGGGATATCCTTGGTCAAGGTTAAGATGACATATTTGCATCCTTTTTATTGCACAGATGATTAAATTTGCCTATATTTATCTTTTCTCTTTTCTTGAGTTTGACGATTCCTTGATTTTTGAAATTTCCAGTCTAAGGTGGTCCTCTCTTCATACTCATGGATCAACCCCTTAGCATTGCCTAAACGAATTTCTTTAGTTATAAAATAATTTGACCAAAATATCTCACTTATATGATTTATATGTCTCTCCATTACAGGCCCTAAACGCCTGTGTCCAGCAGAAAAAATGGGAAGGAGCATTCTGGGTTTTGCAGCAATTAAAGCAACAAGGCCAAAAGCCCTCTTCTGCAACATATGGACTTGTCTGGAGGTAATAGCTGCCATTAGTTGCTTTCTTGTGGTCCATTCTTTAACTATTAAAGTAACACTTTAATGGCATGGTACTCAGTTTACTTCTTTCTTGTGAAAATTGTTTTATTAAAATACGAAGATGATTGTGGTTTTTCAATTGATTTCCTGATGTGCATGAATATGTATCCTTCCAGCATGCAATTTCTGAAGTTGCCATGTGGGATATTTTTTTTCTTGTAGCGTTTAGTTATTATACAAAAGAAATGTGTGGAATTGCTTGCTATTGGCCGAAAACTATATAAATGTTGTTGAACTAGCTTTTTAATCCAAATGAAAGTGACCATTTTCACATCCAGTGGTGACTCCAGGAATTTTTCCAGAGTGTTTCTCAAAAAGCATAAATTACACAGTCTAATAAAAAGAAAAATTTATATATTGACAACAACAACAACAATAAAAAAACACGTAAATACGTAAAGTTTTACAACATAAAGTTTGTGGAGTTTAGTTGTGATTGTTGTTAGCGTTGCTGAATAGGGATGGATTGTGATGGCTGGGGAGAGTAAGTGAGTTTCTTATTTCCTTTTAGCCTTTAGGTTTGATTTAGTTTTAGTTTAAATTGTTTAATGACTTGTGAATCCATGAGGCACTGAGAATTTTTTTTTTTTTAATATTTGTTGAATTAAAAACGTAATCGTATTGGTGTTGGAGTAGTGATAGTCTTAGTCTGAGATGAGATTGATCTTGTACTGGGCTTTTCTATTGGCAGTTAGTTTGGGCCTTGTTAGTGGTTTTTTTTTTTTTTTTTTTTTTCTAGATTTTCGTTCAAAAATTTTTTTTTTCATGGTTTTATAAACCAGTATGATGAAAGAACCGGAAAAGGGACTAGTTACTGGTTATTGGTTTTTTGGTCGGACCGAGATCCGACCGATGGTCGAACCGGTGACGTCATAAATAATATAATTAATAAAATTTTAAATTATATAAATAAAAATATAATAAGTTTATTACTAATAATATGATAGCAAAATGTAAAAACATAATATTTAGGGACACTTTTCGTGTAAATTTAATCAAATTTCCTTAGAATGGACAATCACATGTTTAATTATAATCATAAAAATAAAATTTTTATTATATATATATATAAAAGAATTAATTGATGTTATATAAAAATTAAGTAACTTTTTAAGTTTATTCACTTAATTAACTAAAACTACTATTTTTTTCTAATCAAAATTATCGGAAAAAGAAAAAAAGAAAAGTAGTTGTACAATGAAAAAAGCTAAATTTGCGTGATTTTGACCAATTAGTTGTATAATATATATTATAATGTTTTTGAGGAAAAGTAGTCGTACAATGACAGTGTATCAGGTAAAGCAAAAACTAAAAGTAAAGTCGTAGTATAGGCTTAAAAGAATATAAAAGCATGTGGTTCTTTTTGTTTGAAAGACCCTAATATATTGTTAAGTTGCTCAAATTATGGACCAAAATTTAATTTTATTGGCATAAAAAAAATTCAGGGTGTTCCCAAAATTTTTTTAAAGGTAGATAAATATAAAATTTTAAATTATTATGTATAATTTTTTTTTTTCAGGTTAGGGTGGCCATAAGGTGGCGCCACCCTGAGCTCAAACATAATTTGACACCATGATAGTTTGTAGACAGGCATTTGCCATTTGCCCAGGAAAAAAAAAAACTATAGCCGAGTTTTTAAAATACGGCTATAGCCAAATTCAAAAAAAAAACAAAAGGGCTATAGCCGCTTTCTATAAACGCGGCCATTGGTCCTATCCTATAGCCACGTTTTTATAAGCTATAACCGCGTTTACAGAGAACTATCAAACTTTTTACGTGGCAAACCATATATAAATCACTCTATTATCGTATTAAGGGCTATATAACACTGATTAGCCATCCCATCTCTATAAATTAGTTGCGTGTGTTCCAAGTTCATTTGTGCTCGACAGTCATTATACATACATACATACATGCATACATACATATATATATTGTGAACAGTAATATAAGTATTACTTTTCTCTCTTTCTCTCCTTCAGTTTTGCAATTTTGCTTGCATTTTTTTGTTTTACTCTTTACGTTATAATTGGGTTTCCAAGGAAATAAATTTCATTATATGTGGAACCCTACGTGTTCTTATGAGATATTACTGCTCGGAACTTTTTGCAATCCATGTATACACTTGAGGTGCTATTCTCTTCTATATAGATCATGACTTTATCATGATCTATTGGTTGTAGGGCTCCTTATCCTCAATCCCTTTTGTAAGTGAAAGAAAATAAGATCGTTAAATTGGTTAAGAAATTATTTCCTAAGTATTTTAACAATTTTCCCCTCTTTTCTACTAGTGTATAACTCTGTGCATATGGATGAGTTAGTATATTTAAAAATAATCACAATTATATACATTACACATATGTGAGTTCAAATTATACCTAGTATTAAAGTTAAAACTACACATTTTTTATGCCATGAATTTCTAAAATATGTAATAGTTTCTCATTATATATATATATATATATATAATTTAATTAGATTTAGACTCTTCAATTTTTGCACCAATAATTCACTTGCCACGAAAATTAAAAAATTAGATAGGACACATGACGCAAAATTGAACTCCAATTGATATCCAATTTAGAATATAATTGGATTTAAACTCTTTAATTTTTGCACATAATAATTCACTTAACACAAAAATTTTAAAATTAGATAGGACACGTGGCGTAAAATTGGCCTCCAATTTAGAATCTAATTAGACTTTCTCTAAGATTTGCCTTTAATTAGATATATCGATGAAACCCAAAACTTTATAAAACATGATTAACTAAACATGCTATCCAAAAATGTTAAAAAACTACTGAGGGAGAACCTATTTTTGGTGGTCATTATTAATGTTAAAGGTTATTTCTCTCTATTAGTTTCAAAAATGTTAAAAAACCACGGATGGAGAACTTATTTTTGGTAGTCCTTATTAATGTTAAAGGCTCTCTCTCTCTTTAACAAAATGGTGGGTTTTGGGAGGTTCTTTTTTTGATTTAAAGCATAAGACAGACACGATGTTTGGGTGCAATAGGCAACAATCAAAATTTTCTTCCCACTAGATAAATTGCTTTGTTAGTGATTTTTAACATATATGAATATGATAAACGAAAAATGCTTGCTTCTATTCCCTCATTCTAAGATTTCAATTGAAAAACTAGCTCCCGTTTTCCAAGCTCTTGCTTCTAGGGTAGATAGATGGTCTAAATTTGACATGACATGGTCCCTTCAAAGAACTTCCTTTTCCTTTTTGTGCTTTTCAATTTTCACCATTCTTAACTAAGACTTATGGCCTGTTTGGATGGAGGGGGAGAAGGAGGGGGAGTAGAGGGGAGTAGACTAGTGTTGGCTAAAAATAAGCTAATTTTGTGCTAAATCTACTCTACTCTACTCCCCCTCCCTCTCCCTCAATCCAAATGGACCATTAGTTTAAGCTTCGATTATGAATAGATGAGTGGACAGAAGGAACTTCAAGATTGTAGATCCATCTTATGATCGATGCCAAGGGGTCCTAAACGAATGACAAATCTTTGTCCAACCCAACAGGTTTAGGAGTCCTCACCTAGGTCCAACCAGGTCAAAAGGGCAAATTTTCATGATTTATAAATTAAGTTTAGACTTTAGACCCTATATGCGTGGAACTCACCCTTAGATGAGAAGGGTGTTATATATCTTGATACGCCATATACCTTCACCATTACATTGAAATAGGATTATGTGAAAAATCTTTATTTTTTGTGAAAACATTGACTATAGTATAATGTTACAAGAAGAATGCGGATGAGTTTCAATTGGCTTAACTAGTAAAATTTCTTGTCGTCGAATAAAAGATGTGAGGTTTGAATCCCGCCTAAAACAATTGATTGGTATATTTGCTTGATGATAAAAAGTAACCATTATCGAATAAACATCATGAGTTGAAATTCTATGACAAGTATCTTTTGAGTCTTTTGGCTGAATATTGCTAAATCCGGAGTTTATTTGCGTTATAGGAACTGTTCCAACTTATTTAGCTAATTGAGGAAAGAGAGTGAATTTCGGCAACAGTGTTGCCGAAATTCAACAAAAGTATGAGAGAGAAAGAGAAAAAGTGGGAGAGAGAAAATTTTGAATTTCGGCAATGGCATCACCGAAATTCCTCTGCCCGAACCTGCTGACTGAGTGAAGTGCTCGAAGTGTGAAGTGCCCAAAGGGAAAGCAATTATGGCAATGCCATTGCCGAAAATGGGAGGGAAAAAAAAATAGTGGTTGACCTCACTCCAAATGTTGATATATAATACATTAAAGTTTTTTATTTTTGTTCTTTAATCTTTATGCGGTAGGTGCAGATAAAGTGGAGAACTGTGGATACTTGTAATCGCAATAGAAAGAAAAATTATTAGTTCTTTCTCAGGGTTTCTACGTTATTTCCAAAAAATTAAAAATTAAAAATGTTGTATACGTGGAAAGAGTAAAGAGAAACAATAAAGTGAAATATATGCTTTGTAATAAATATAATACTATTTAATAACACATGAATTGGGTCCACATGAATATTTGAGCTTCCATTTATTTTATTAAATTGAATAAACATAAGACAACCTATGCCGAAAATGGGAGGGAAAAAAAAATAGTGGTTGCCGAAATCTGGGAAGGAATTAAAAAAAAAAAAAAGTGCTACGTTCACAATATTTTTACAACATTTTCACAACAAATCACAAGTGATTAGTTATTATTAGTTCAAATTTGAATTTAATACTGAGATTACTTTTCTAATCCAACAATAACAACCTGCCACTTAAAATTTGTTGTAAAAATATTGTAAAAATTGTGTGCACATATCACATCTTAAAAAAAAAAAAAAAAAGTGTAATGGAATTGTGGCAATGGCATTGCTGAAATAGAAGGGAAAAAAAAATATTTTGCAATTGGTTTGTGGCAATGCCATTGCCGAAATAGGGGGTTAAAAAAAATTTGTGGCAATGCCATTGCCGAAAATGGGAAGGAAAAAAAAATAGTGGTTGCCGAAATCTGGGGAGGAATTAAAAAAAAAAGTGCTACGTCCATAATATTTTTACAACATTTTTACAACAAATCACAGGTGATTAGTTATTATTAGTTCAAATTTGAATTTAACACTGAGATTACTTTTTAATCCAACAATAACAATATGTCACTTAAAATTTGTTGTAAAAATATTGTAAAAATTGTGTGCACATATCATTTCTCAAAAAAAAATTGTGGAATGGAATTGTGGTAATGGCATTACCGAAATAGGAAGGAAAAAAAAAATTGTTCTAATTGGTTTGTGGCAATGCCATTGCCGAAATTAAGGGGAAAAAATGTGGGAATGAATTTGTGGCAATGGCATTGCCGAAATAGGAGGGAAAAAAAAGTGGCAATTGATTTGTGGCAATGGCATTGCCGAAATAGAGGAGAGAGATATAAAAAAATTACGCATATTCTTATTCTTTCAGTATTTTATTGACCGAAGCAGTTTGGTCTGTCGTGTTCTTTTATGGTAAAAGTACCCTACGAAAAAGATAAGGATAGATTCAAGTACAATGAGTACATTGATTCTTATTCTAAAGTGCACGTTGTAAACAAAAAAAAAGTACATAGATTTTTATAGAAGAAAAAAATGATTGATGTGCACGCTGTAAAAAAAAAAAAAAAAAAAGTATATAGATTCTTACAATAGAAAAGAAAAAAAATGATTGATGTGCACACTGTAAACCAAAAAAAGCAAAGAAAGTACATAGATTCTTACAATATGGAAGAAAAAATTGATTGATGTGCACACAATAAACCAAAAAAAGTAAAGAAAGTACATGGATTCTTACAATACGAAAGAAAAAAAAATGATTGATGTGCACACTGTAAACCAAAAAAAGCAAAGAAAGTACATAGATTCTTACAATACAGAAGAAAAAAATTATTGATGAACACGCTGTAAACAAAAAAAAAAAAAGCAAAGAAAGTACATAAATTCTTATGTGCATGCTGTAAACAAAAAAAAAGCAAAGAAAGTAAACAAAAAAAGCAAAGATTCAATCAACCAATCACCTCAACTCCTTATCTCATCTGATTCTTATTCTCTGCATAGAATATATTCACCTATTCATATCACGTCTAAATCTCTCTCAAAGATTTTTTTTGTCTTTTTATTCTTCAGTATTTTTTTGACCGAAGCAGTTTGGTTTGTGTTTCTTACAATACGAAATGAAAGAAAAAAATGATTGATGTGCATGCTGTAAAATAAATAAATAAAAGTACATAGATTCTTATAGAAGAAAAAAATGATTGATGTGCACACTGTAAACAAAAAAAAAAAAAAAAAAAACAAAGAAAGTATATAGATTCTTACAATAAGAAAAAAAAATGATTGATGTGCACATTGTAAACCAAAAAAAGTAAAGAAAGTACATAGATTCTTACAATACGAAAGAAAAAAAAAATTGATGTGCACACTGTAAACAAAAAAAAAACAAAGAAATTGAGATTTTTGCAGTGATTCTTTGTAGTGAATATATGTTTATAATTAAGTAATTTATTTGTATCAGAGTGTCCCATCTGTGTTGTGTTGTATTTGGTCAATTGTGTATCTAATTATACAGTTTAAAATCTAAGAATTTAACTGATATGAAACTTGCATCCTATTTAAACAGCACTAATGTTACTGAAATTTCCACGGTTCTTATTTTCTACTCTTTTTCCCCTATAAATTCCATCAACCTTCTTCTCCACTCTTATTCCCCTCATTATTCTACCAACCATTTTCAATTCATGCGTGCCATACATTCTACAAACAACTATAAGTAACAACACTTGCAAATATCTATCCATTCTTTATCTCTTAGAAGGTGAGTTACATCTCTTAAGTAGTTACTTTTCTTTTTATAATATTAATGTTGATATGTTTTAGGGGCATAGCTAAGCATGAAAATCTTGTTTTTGTTAAATTATTTGTTCATGCAAATCTTGTTTTTGTATTATGTGTTTTGCAACATGAACTGATTTGTATGATATGTTTTAAATTATTTGTCCATGAATTCTTGCCTAAAATTTCATATAGCATAAATACTTAGTTTGTTAGCCTATAATGTACACGTATGCTATAAGAAAACCAAAAAAAGAAAAAGAAAAAAAGGTTAGTATACGTTCATAAACCTTAATAAAAAATAATTTAATACTATTATTATCAGTGAAACAATCCTCTTTAACATAATTCTCTCAGCTCTAACTATTTAAACATTGAATATTTTTAATGGATTACCTTCTTGTATTGCATTGTAATGGTTGTGTAGTGTTAATATATTAATACTATTATTATGTTTTAGTGTAGATGGCAGAAAAGTTGTTCATTTTTCTCATCCATTCCGGCGGAATAATTAAACATGGCGAAAATGGGGTTTATTACGAAGGGCCACCTCCTTCTATGCTTCCATTAAGGATGGGTGTTACATTTGAAGATCTATGTGATGGAGTAGCATCCACGCTTCATATAAACAGAGAAGATTCAAATCTGACTATTTGGTATAGATTTCCTTTTCAATGTCATCCACATCCTGTGACTTACTAGCAAGTTTTGGTAGAAGATGATAATGGTGTCAATGTAATATTCGATATGTTAGACCGCCAATATGGGCTCGTAGGTGCAGAGTTATACGTGGGTGTAGAGCCCATAAGAAGCCACCAAGATGTTTTTCCCATTCGATATGCCAACGAAGGACCAAGTGCATTGTTTAGTTATTCACATGGCAGGCACTTCCATGATTCATATGCCACTCATACTGGTCATTATTCTCAAGATGCGGCTCATTCCCCAATCAACATTGGTGGTGCTGACTATCATGCTCCATATACCAAGATGCGGCTTATCGGCCAATGAACACTAGTGATGCTGACTATGATAATCCAACTGAGCATGTCACACAAGAGACTACTTGTTTTGAGTTTGAAGCTCAGTACGACCAAACCGCCACTCAGAGAGTTGCTAATGATCCCAATGATACACATCGCATAGCTACTACTACTGAAAATGCAGTCCATACATTATCAGAAAGGATGCGGGCCAAAGATAGTGATGACCAACTTGATGACGACGAGGTCCTTGATGACGTTAGAGATGAACAGGAGCCTCTAAATGAAGGTAATCATGAAAGCGGCCCAACTATCTCATTCCATCAACCTTCATCACTAAGCTTTTCACAAAACACGTGGGATAATATGATTGATCCAACCCCACCATTTGAAAAGCCCACTCAGAGTATTTGGGACCCTACCCAAGAGTTTTATGTGGGCTTGCTTTTTGCCGATAAGGATGAACTACAAGCTGCTGTTAAACGCTATCACATCAAGAGGAACCAAACATTTTGTGTAAGAGAGTCAGATCCAGAATGTTGGTCTGTAAGGTGCAAACATTGTTCTTGGCGTCTTCGAGCATGCTTCCAGGCTACATATGGGTTGTTTGAGGTTAGGAAATACAATGGTCCACACACATGTACAGAGTCCACACTCACACAAGATCACGAGCAATTAGACACCCATGTTATTGAGAAAGAGTTGAGGGATGTTGTCAAAAATAATCCAACCATAAAAATTGCTTCACTTCAACAGACTCTTTACAATAAGTACCAATACCGGCCTTCTTATTTTAAGGTGTGGGAGGCGAAAGAAAAAGCAATTGGTAGAGCGTTTGGTGATTGGGACAAATCTTACCAATTATTGCCAAAATGGTTGAAAACTTTGACTGATTCAAACCCGGGCAGCAGGGTTATTTGGAGAACAATACCTGCTACTATGCCAGGCTGTGCGATATTTGAGAAAGTGTTCTAGGCTTTTGGTTCATCAATTGAAGGTTTTCAACATTGTAGGCCAGTGATTAGTATAGATGGAACTTTCCTATATGGTAAGTACAAAGGTACGTTACTGATTGCATCAACGTGGAATGGTGACAACAGACTCTTTCCACTTGCCGTTGCCATTGTGGAGAAGGAAACTGATGATAGCTGGTATTGGTTTTTGCGTTGTATTCAAATTAATGTCACTAATCGGGAAGGGTTATGTGTCATATCTAATCGTCACCCTGGTATAATGGTAGCGATACGGACTATATGTCAATCGACACGTTGGTATCATCGTTTTTGCCTTCGCCATGTAGCTAGCAATTTCAATCAACAAATTGAGAATAAAAACTTGAAGGCTATGGTAATGTGGGCAGGCATAGAGAATCAGTTACGAAAGTATCAAATAACCAGAGATAGAATTACTCAATTAAGTGTAGATGGTGAGAAGTATTTAAGGGAAATGCCGATGGAAAAGTGGACGTTAGCACACGATGGTGGACATCGTTATGGGGCAATGACCACAAACTTGTCTGAAAGCTTCAACGGAATTCTAAAAAGTGCTAGAAATCTGCCCATAACTGTGTTAATTGAACTTACATACTACCGTTGTGTTGCCTACTTTGCCGATCAGTATATTAAGGCACGTGCAAAGGTTACTGCTGGTGAACTCATTACGGCCTATGCAAAGAATAAATTCAATAAATGGAAAAAAAAAAGGCACCAAAGCATTCAGTTACTGTGTTCAGTTATGAAGATGGTCTGTTTAAAGTCAGAACACCAATAAACCCTAACTCTGCATATAGGGGTAATCATCGTCATGAGGTAAATTTGAGGCAGAACACTTGTAGTTGTCAAAAATGGCAGGTTTATAAGATTCCGTGCTCACATGTCATTGCCGTGTGTAAATATCAAGGCATCTCTGCAATGTGATATATCAACCACTACTACCATTTGGAAGAACAAGTTGCTTGTTATGCACCTAGATTTCGCATGGTTCCAGACAGTGTACATTGGAATGAGCCTGATTTCCCGGTCTTGTATCCTAATGTCAAGTTGCGCCGTGAAAAAGGTCGACCAAGAACAACTCAGCTTCGAAATGAAATGGACGAAGGGGCAGAGCATCAACCAAGACCATTGTGCAGTCTCTGTAGGCAAGAAGGTCATAATAGAAGAACATGCCCCACTCGAACTGTGGCTGGCTCCACTAGTGGCTAAACTGAATGACCCAACATAAGTATTCAATCTACTTCATTGGATTGGTTGAACTGTTGTTTTTTTTATTTTTTTAGGAGTTGGACCATATTGTTAGTTTGTATTATTTGTATTAGGAGTTGGACCATATTGCTACGATGTTTTCTATCACTGCAAGTTGGATTGGGGTGTACGTTTATTTATTTTGTGTCTGTGTGTGTCTATATATATATTGTGTATTATAGTTTAGGGTTTCGATAACATCTTAAAATGTATACTTTTTATGGAGTGCTTGGGTCATTTACTATGTTTGAAAGCTTCAAATAAGGAAAGAAATCAAAGGGCCACAATCTGAAGAGGAAAAATCAGATTTGAGCACTAATCAGTATTTTAGACGTATCTCACTCTTCAAAAATCCAATTGACTCAAGGCTGGATGGGCTGGAACCGTGACTTAAATATCTACAACTTTTATGTTTTGTGTTTTTTGAAATTCACGAATTTTTTGGCCGAAATTAACTCACAAGTTGCTGCTGTAAATTTGGACGAAAATTAGATGGTGAAAGTTTTATTTTTCTTTGACACTTTTACGAGGGTTTGGAAGAGAGGCTGTGGAGAAGGAAAATAGAAATGTACACCACAGTAGCCATCATGCAAAGGAAAAAAGATCAACTATAAAAATAGAAGTTTGACACCTTTTTTATTCTGCCTATTATGCGCCTACAGTTGTGGCTACACATATAGATTCTATGTTGGATTTGTAGGAATGGACAATTATAGTAAATAGATGTATGATTAGATTAATTGGGCACTAATTTCAAATGCCAAAAAATGTGTACACATTTCTTATTTTCACAAAGGTCTTACGGTTAGTAGTATAATGTGCTATGTATACTATCTAGGCATAATATTTTTTGCTACAATGATGCATAAACAAGGATAATACTTTAATATATTCTTAATAAACAGACATTTTACATTGATTAGTGATTGCGACGATGGGGTACATGAAGTTTTTGTTGTGTTCCATAACATGAAGGATACCTATTTACTCGTTGTGGGTACCTTCGTGCTTGCACAGGACTTCTCCCCATGCGCCTCTACTACGTTCTAATATCAACCTCTATTTGATAATTACCACCTTCGTCATTTTCATTATCTGAAGACACCTCCATATCTTGGCTATCTTCTACATCTTCCCCACTATCCTCATTTGAGGCATCTTCCTCAGAGTCTGTTACGGAGGCCTCTTCCTCAGAGTTTGGAGCACATGCCCATGTATTTGGTGGCGTGCAGAAATCACCAACATGAGGGGGTGGTTGGGAAGGTTGTGGTGTGCAAAAATCATAGCTGTACTGGCTATCTTGACCATAATTGTATTGCCTAGCATAGGATGGAGGTGGCAATGGGTGATAGGAGGGAGGTGTTGAATTTGGTTGGGGATAATGGTCATAGCTAAACAAACCCTCAAATCCTTGTCCTATGGAAGTGGATGATCCAATTTGTTGATATAAATTCATGCAGTACTCGTTGACATTAATTGGATTATACTCACTTAAGGTGGTTGGCTCATTACCGGCAAATGTTGATGGCCTAGCTTGGGTAGAGCTATACATATTGTGCTGTGTAGAGGTGGATGGTCCAGCTTCATCATTTCCGTGTTGTCCACGTTGTGTAGTGGTTTATGGCTGTCTTCCTTGGTGCCTTTGTCGTCACCTGAAGTGTCTCACCCTTTGAGTAGGGACGGAGGAAATATTTTCTTCCATCGATAACTTCAGTCGGGTAAGGCCCTCTACTATTGGTTGAAGGACTTGTTGTGCAGTGAGATCATTCATCTGTTTGTTTGCAACAACCAAATTTAACATATTATTGATCTCATTTTGCTGCCACGAAAAAAGAAAAAAAAACAATTTATTAGTGCAGTATTATTGAAAAAGCTAAAATAATAATTTCTTATCAATATTAGTGTAGTATTTTGTTTGTGTAAATAATTTGTTTTCAATATTAGTGCAGTATTATTGAAAAAGCTAAAATAATAACCTGGTACATATGGGCAACCACCTCTGGTGTTGTGAATAGGTGACCATGTTGATGGTACCATGTTGTGTAGTCCACACCTAAATCGAAATTGTCATCCCCAACTACATGTTCAGCTCGCATGTTCCAAAGCCAGTAGTATTGTGCATGCTTATCAAGCCAATTGACACCGGACTTTCCTGTCATCTTTACACAATGCACAGATTTATCCAAATTATCAGTAGGCCACTTTGGACATCTTTGCAACAACCCAAATTGTCGCATGACTCTTTTTGGATGGTAATACTCCACAATTTGGAAGCATAGCAATGGCGCTGTTGTAGTCCAAATATGTTTTTCCTGCAAGACACCATGGATGCAAATAATTATTGTATGGTGTCCAAACAACCTGCAATTCCAATTACAATAACTATGTTATAATCAATCAAGACAATAATATAACTAGTAAATTAACCATTGATGCATTGTGATATATTACCTGTTCATTATTATGTGTGTCGTGATTAGAACGGTATGCACGTAGAACATGCGTTGGTGTGTGAGTAAACGTTCTCCAGGTATCCCATCTATACACAATTAATGATTGCCATTGATTTTAGGGTTTGGAAGTATCAAGGATAAACGCTACAGTATACAATATTGTATAGAAATAGAAAGTAAATATTATACCTGCAACCGTATGGGTTGTCGCCATTTAAATTTATTGGATTTATTGGAATTGGGGTCAGATATGGAAGATGCTCCCACGCCCATAATTGTAATATGAAAACAGAACCTGCAATCTTCGTGGTTTTTTGAATAGCAGCAGTACACAGCTCTTTGTAAAGGAAAGCAAATGTGGCACTATCCCAGCTATATTCCCCAGCTACACCAAAGTCTTCTAATAGCTTGAGAAAGCAGCAATGCAACCTACTTTGGCTCTTATTTCCAAATAGTAAAGCCAAAACCTGGAACATGTATGCCTTAGCATATTGTTGGGTTGTTACAGCATTGGCACCCTCTGGTTGGTTTGAGAATGTATTCCTTACCCATGTTATTTTAAGGCTTCCATATGTCAATGCTATTGCAGGTGGTATCTCCCCAAGTAAATTATTACAAACTTGTTCCCATCCCAAATTGGTCGGCCCGCACACTGCATTGCCATCAATAGGCAATCCTGTAGAGTTATAGACATTTCATAAGTAGGTAGGTGAAATGTATGGGTATCAGGTTGCCATCACTCCACCAAAGAAGTGACAAGACTCCAATCAATATCTATATGTGGTAGGTAGGTAACACGGTATAGTCTACATTGTTGCAAATATGGGGTGATACGCTCGCCTAACTGCCGGGGGGTGGGGGGGGGGGGTGCAAACGGTTGCGGTCGCACTCATAAGGTGGAAATCTGAATTCTTTTTAAAAAAATATACAATGTTATATTGCTAATGTTGAAATTATTTTCATGTAAATTGAATAATTGTAGATATTATTAGGACATTAATAAATTTGGATCTTGCAACGTACATTGCCTTCCTTTGCATCATTAGAGATGTGATATCGTTGTTGCTCCATTTCAAATATATCCTACATTAAATGCTACAATGAGTTAAACCATGCAACATCCATCTGAAGGTATATTTTTTACAAACCATCTATATAAAAAATTACAAACTAAGAAAATAATTTCCAATTAAATTAGGGGGCCGAGAAGCTTACTACAATTGCGATATGAAGTGAAGGAATGCAGGAATTGTAGAGTGATACTTGCAAGAAAAGAAAGAAAGAACAAAAAAAAACACAATCAGATATTGAAAGAAACTCAAATAAAGGATTTATGAAGCAAAATTTTTAATAATAATAATAATAATAATAGTTTTAGCAAAAAGAATCATACACACAATAATTAGTATTAACTATAATATAAACATATATAATATTTATAAAGCATATAATTAATTTTCATTTCCCAACCTATAACCACCCTAAAAAGTAAAGATTCAAGAAACCTAATAAATTTTTATACCAACTAAACTTTAAAGAAAAAGAAACACAAATGTGATACCAACTGAAAGAGTGAGAATTATAGAGTGATACTTGCAAAAAAAAACACAGAATCAGATAACCATAAAAAATAATTCATTAATCTAAAATTTGAATAATAATAACAACAACAACATATACTAATAATAACAATAAATAATATTAAATAATTTCAAAATTAACAAAACACATACATAAATTTAATTAGAGAGTTGAGATGCTTACCACAATTGTGATGCCAACTGAAAGAGTGAGAATTATAGAGTGATACTTGCCAAAAAAAAAAAAAAAAACACAATCAGATAACCATAAAAAATAATTCATTAATCTAAAATTTGAATAACAACAACAACAATAATCATAATCATAGGCATATAAATAATATTAACTACAACTACAACAATACATAATATTTTACAATGTATTAGCTTCTAATATTTACAAAGAACATGTTTATACAATAATAATAAATCTGTTAATTTCTAGAGCTGTAAGTTTTTTAAGCAAAACAAAAAAACTTACATTAACAAAAAACTTACGATCCTTAGTTGTGCAACTGAAGCAAAGTAAAAGAGTAACTGAACAATCGGAGGACCTTATATTGTGAGGAGATGCAATTCTAATTCTTCAGCAAAGGAGGAGAAAGGGCACTTGCCTTGCCTTTTATTACAAAATGAAGAATAAAAAGACAAAAAAGAATCGATGTTGGAGATTTAGGTGTGATATGAGCCTGACAAAATATATTTTATGCAAAGAATAAGAATCAGATGAGATGAGGAGTTGAGGTGATTGGTTGATTGAATCTTTGTTTTTTTTTTGTTTACAACGTGCACGTAAGAATTTATGTACTTTTTTTGCTTTTTTTTTTTTGTTTACAGCATGCACATCAATCATTTTTTTTTCTTCTGTATTGTAAGAATCTATGTACTTTCTTTGCTTTTTTTGGTTTACCGTGTGCACATCAATCATTTTTTTCTTCCATATTGTAAGAATCTATGTACTTTCTTTGCTTTTTTTGATTTACAGTGTACACATCAATCATTTTTTTTTTCTTTTCTATTGTAAGAATCTATATACTTTCTTTGTTTTTTGTTTACACATCAATCATTTTTTTCTTCTATAAGAATCTATGTACTTTTTTTTGTTTATGTTTACAGCGTGCACTTTAGAATAGGAATCAGTGTACTTGAATCTATCCTTATCTGTTTAGAATCTATGTACTTTTGTTTGTTTTTGTTTACAGCGTGCACTTTAGAATAAAAATCAATGTACTTGAAATAGCCTTGTCTGTTTCGTAGGGTACTTTTACCATAAAAGAACGTGACAAACCAAATTGTTTCAGTCAAAAAAAATACTGAAAGAATAAGAATATGCGTACTTTTTTTTATCTCTCCTCTATTTCGGCAATGCCATTGCCACAAACCAATTGCAACAATTTTTTTTTTTCATCCTATTTCGGAAATACCATTGCCACAAATTCATTCTCACATTTTTTTTCCCCTCAATTTCGGCAATGCCATTGCCACAAACCAATTGGAATAAATTTTTTTCCCTCCTATTTCAACAATGCCATTGCCACAATTCCATTCCACAATTTTTTTTTTGAGAAATGATATGTGCACACAATTTTTATAACATTTTTACAACAGATCTTAAGTGGCAGGTTGTTACTAGTTGTTATTATTGGATATAAAAAGTAATCTTAGTGTTGAATTCAAATTTGAACTAATAATTAATAACTAATCACATGTGATTTGATTTAAAAATATTGTGGTCGTAGTACTTTTTTTTTTAATTCCTTCCCAGATTTCGGCAACCACTATTTTTTTTTCCCCTCCCATTTTCGAAAATGGCATTGCCACAATTGCCACAAATTTTTTTCACCCCTATTTCGGCAATGGCATTGCCACAAACCAATTGCAAATTTTTTTTTTCCCTCCTATTTCGGCAATGCCATTGCCACAATTCCATTCCATTTTTTTTTTTTAAGAAAT
Organism: Notholithocarpus densiflorus; assembly: GCA_030021035.2. Classification (NCBI taxonomy): domain Eukaryota; kingdom Viridiplantae; phylum Streptophyta; class Magnoliopsida; order Fagales; family Fagaceae; genus Notholithocarpus; species Notholithocarpus densiflorus. The sequence goes on along the minus strand of JARYZH020000014.1, from coordinate 1,919,715 downwards.
GATAAGTGCACACAATTTTTACAACAAATTTTAAGTGGCAGGTTGTTATTATTGGATTAAAAAAGTAATCTCAGTGTTAAATTCAAATTTGAACTAATAATAACTAATCACATGTGATTTGTTGTGAAAATGTTGTAAAAATATTGTGGACGTAGCACTTTTTTTTTTTTAATTCCCCCCTAGATTTCGGCAACCACTATTTTTTTCCCCTCCCATTTTCGGCAATGACATTGCCACAATTGCTTTCCCTTTGGGCACTTCACACTTCGAGCACTTCACTCGGTCAGCAAGTTCGGGCAGAGGAATTTCGGTGATGTCATTGCCGAAATTCAAAATTTTCTCTCTCCCACTTTTTCTCTTTCTCTCTCATACTTTTGTTGAATTTCGGCAGCACTGTTGCCAAAATTCACTCTCTTTCCTCAATTAGCTAAATAAGTTGGAACAGTTCCTATAATGCAAATAAACTCCGAATATAGCAATATTCAGCCAAAAGACTCAGTATCTTTATCCCCAAAAAATTGATATTAATAAATATGTATTTGGTATAAGTTTATTTAGCTTTTTGTTGATTGTTTTTTATTTATTTATGATAGTATGTTAAAGTATATTTATACTTTAAAAAATAATAATAATAAATAAAATTTTAAAAAACTGTACATAAAATCTAAAAATTTATCAAATAAGTTAGAGTAAAATTGACACTAAAAACAAAAATTGGGTTGAAGGAGCTTTATCTTTTATCTTTCATCCAACCCATGAAGATTGATATAAATATATATAAATATATATATATTTATATATATTTCATATTTATTATTATTATATTTTATTGTTTATATATTTTTTGAGTTATTTTTTATTAGAAAGAAACTGTGCCTCACCTTCCATTAAAGGCTCACTCGGACCCAGCAAAGCAAAGTTCTCACTTTTCCTTTTCCGTTTAGACCCCTCAAAGTAATCTCAATCCCATATAAACTCTCACCTTTCTGTCTTTCCGCTTCAAAGTGGGCACTGAGTCACTGACTGACTGACTACACTCTCGAAGCCTCCCAATTTTCTAGCTTCTCATACTGCCTTGGATTCCTCAAAGCTGTCCAAACCCAACATGACAAACAAGAAACTGCTGAGACTTTCCCATTAAACACTATACCCTTTCGCCTATTAATGGAAGTTACACCAATTAGCAAAACAACCACATCCCCTTCAACTCTCACACTCTCAATCCCCAACTAAACCACTGTTTATGAAATTTCATTCATACCCTTTATTGCTTTCCTAGACATGGAACCTTTTGCTTGGAGTTCAAACACCATAGCCTTTGGTTCTGACGGTTTGGTGAACGATGAGCTTTTGGTGAATTCTGCAATGGTAAGAAATGGGTCTGATTCATCTTCGTCTTTGGTTTTGGACAGTGTGAGAAGTGAGCTTGTGGAGGCTCGGACGAAGTTGGAGCGTAAAGGTGGTACGGCCGAGAGAACCATTGCTGCTTTGAAGAGTCACTGTGAGGCCGAGAGGCGGCGGAGAGCCCGGATTAATTCGCATCTCGATACGCTTCGGGGCCTAGTACCGGGCGCGAAGAAGGTTATATATATGATGATACTCTTCTTGTTATTGCTTGCTTGATAATATTCGAGTTTCAGTTTGTATGATAATGCTAGGTTAGTGTAACTTGGGGATAAAATTATAAGAATTGGGTACTTAATTTGAGAGAAAAAATATAATAAAAAACGTTTTGTGTTGATGAAATTGGAAGAATTGGTTGTAGTGTTAGTGATTGTTAAGTGCAAAAGTATGATTTTAGGCTTTTAGCTTGAACTAGTAGTACTATAATGTTTTTTACTATTCTTGCATATTTAGTTTCTGGGCTGTAATTTAATTTCAATTTAAGGGTAGTTAATATATGGAAGTGAATTCGGCGAAATTATTAGGTCCACCGAGAGGAATGTTGAAGTGGTCCACCCAACCAATGAAATAATGCCACCTATGCAGGTGTGTGAGTTAGCTTCCTAATCACCACAAGAAAAAATAAGGACCACTTTAATAGTCCTTCTGGTAGATCTAATAATTTCACGTGAATTCGATCATTCGATTCACGTATGTGGTTATTGTTGTGGTTCTTCAATTCGTTTATTTGATTCACGTTTATTTCCAGATTGCTATTTGCTTTTTTTCCTTGTTGAATTCTTGCTGTGTATGCATGGCATCATGATTCAATGGCCATTTCACACGCAATATGGGAAGTATATATACTTTGTTTCCTGAAAATGCCTTAGTCTTTATTTTATTTTTTTCATTTTAAATAGTACTAATAAATTTGCTAGATCCCTGTCACAACATTGAAAGTCACAAGGACCTCATTATTTTACTTCATGCTAGTAAGCTGGATTTCACCTGCTTGCCTTCCTACATGTAGCCATTTAGTCAATGAGAGCCAAGAGTAGAAATTGATTGTAAAATTACATAGTTGTCTGAAATTTCTTGCTATTATGAATTATGAGACTCAGTTGTTGGTGCCAGTGAATGTCACTGTAGTGATGCAATTTTTTTGCTTGTATTGTGTTTGTTGAATTGACAATCTAAACTCACAGATGGACAAAGCGTCATTGCTCGCTGAAGTAATTAGCCATATGAAAGAACTAAAGAGGAGTGCAGAAGCAGCTAGTGATGGTTTTGTCATACCAATGGATTTTGATGAAGTAATAGTTGAACGAGAGGATGGATTTGATGGAGACCCTTATTCAATTAGAGCATCTTTATGCTGTGATTTTAAACCCGGACTTCTGTCTGATTTGAAACAAGCACTCAGTGGTCTCCATCTGATAATAATAAGAGCAGAGATTGCAACCTTGGGAGGCAGAATGAAGAATGTTTTGGTGATGACCAATCGCGAAGAAGGGGAAGTTAATCATTCTGAAGTCCGCCAGGCCCTTAGATCTGTACTGGATAAATTTTCTGGTTCACATGAATTCTTATTAGGAACCACTTTTTCAAACAAGAGGCAAAGGATTTCTATATTCAATTGCTCTAGTTCATCTTCATTAGGAGATGTCTGGTGAGCATAAAGATGGTTTGCATCTCTTGTCAAGTAATTTTTTATGTCTATAAGCATTGGCAAACGGGTGGTCCTACAGTGACCGATTGTATTTATTTCGTCTGCTTTATTTATACACAGTGTCTAGTGCTGCCTGCATTTTAAGAAGGGCTAAACATGATGAAATTGTTGTAAAAGAAGTCATTGACTATTTAGGCTTGATGCAACTTATATTACTGATGTCAATGACAGAATTAGAAGTTAGCCAATGGAAGTTTGCTGTTTTCTATAGTTTCCCTTTCACTGCATTTTATTTGATGTAATAGCAAAACAATCTAGGTACTGATTGCATAGTATTTGGAAAAGCGAAGATACTGTTATTTTTTAGTCATAGTAAAGTCTACCTGTGCTATGGTCCTTATGGTAAGTGCTTAACACATTATCTTCCAAGAGATACATCTAAGAGGGATAATAGCAGGAGATTGAAGAATAAAAAAGTTTTCAATAACCCAAGTACGAGTACACCTTGCTAAAATGAAAAGGAAAAAGAAACTTTTTGGGATGATGGTACTTTCTGGAGAGAGTTATCAAGAATGCATTAACAATAGATTTTCAAAATTTGTTTGTCAATTATCAAACGCTATTGATTGAAAGTATTTCAAACGAAAAATAGAGATGCCTTTCATGTCCTGGCAAGCTATAGATGGGGTCACTTTCAAGTCTCTAGAAGAGACAATCAGTAAAATTAAAGAGAATTTTATATCAAGGAAACAACTCTGGATTGAGTGACTTGTTCAGCCTGCAACACCAGTCTTCCAGATTCTTCTTTCCTCCCTTCCAAATCAAATATTATCTAAAGTTGCACAGAAGAATAAAAATGCATAATTGTACGAAGATAGGTGTTTGAGAAAAGAAGAATAGAAAAGACGTTTGATTCTCCCTTGGTGAACAAATGAAGTGATGTATTGTTCCCAGATAATCCTTTTATCTCTCTCTTATTCTTCAGGGTGTAACGGACATTTCAATAAGTATTTTATACAACATTTCCCACAACAGATATAGTCAGTTGTGATTGATGTATGATAAAAATGATGTCGGTATTAACCTTAAGTGAAAGTGGTATTACTTTAATTACAACAAATCATATTAGTGTTGTAAAAATTATTGTCCCTAACATTACTCTAAGCCTTGCATCATTGAGGCTATGATTATTGAAGTATGAACTTAAGTAATTAAGATTTCATTTATCCGTTTTATAGTTAAGACTTTTTTTATTGTATCGGTATATGGGGATATGTTTAAAAATTTCAATCACACGATACTAGATGCACCTTTTAATTTGTAATATTTAAATGATTATGACTTGGAAGGAAGGCTCTATGTGCCCTTTTTGTTATTGCAGGAGTGGAAATTGAAGGAGCGAGTATTCTACATATTAACTTGCTTCAAAGAATCACAAAGAAAAAAAATCATTAAACATGCTTATGTACTGGTTACAAATTTTAAATGATGTGACACATTATACATGTTTGAAATGTAATGTTTAAGCCACCATAAAATGGATGAGGGAATATTGTAGATGATATTATTGTTATTGCAAGAATAGAAACTCAAGGGGACCGTATTCAATTCAACATATTAACTTGCTTATCAAGAAAGATCAAGGGGCAAACATGTTATTGAGACAATCATGAAAAATAAACCATTAATCATGCTTATGTAATGGTCACAAATTTCCCATGGAATTGATGAATTTGTGTTATTGGCTTTGAAATTCATTAATAATTGTTAAAGAGGCATTTTTTGAACGGCAAACCAACAAGGCTAAAGCCCACAAGCATTTTCTCTAAGTATGGGTGAAATTGGGCTCTCAAAATTAGTCCCAAGGTCCACTGAATTTTGATTAAAAGAATTAAGTCTCCAACTCAAGGCCCATTTTAAATTGGCCCATTGAAGTTGAAGCCTTAAAGACCGGTTCAAGGTGGGTCTTAAAAGCAATACATGAGCCATGAAAGAAAGCCTAAAATCCGTGGGCCTATCTCATGTTACTGAGGTGGACAATTATTCTCAATTAAGCCCAAAAGGTCAAGCTGCTAGCATAACGTTACCAATACATAAAGAGCATAAAAAGTTATGAACTGAATGTTAGCATTTGGTAAGCAAAGTAGCAATCAGAATGTTTCTTCTGCCCAACAAAAGCCATATTAATAGAACATATATTGCGTACTTGGACCAGTATCGTTGAGGGGCTTAGAAGGAGAGGTCAAAATGGAAAAATTTTCTATATGGCCCTCACAACATTCAACTGCGTAGGTATCATGTTGTAATAATGGAACAAATGAATGTGAAAAATATGCAAAGTAGCAGAGATTCCAGAAACAAAGGACCAATAGCAGGATTTCGAGAAAAAAGTAGAAACCAAGATACATAGCACATCTTTTCAAGATCAAGCCTCTCTTTCGTTTCTAAGACATCTCAGAATGTGGAAAATAGAATTCCCATACTTTTGAAATTGAGGCAATTATTGAGACTTGCCAGTGAAGGATTTCTACTTCATCATCGACACTGGAGGCTATGAGGCCGATTCTGCCCACTCAGTTGCAAGAAGTCATTCCAAAGAAATGGTTGTGGAATTTGTCAATCTGAGCTCTAATAATAGAGAAATGGATTGGAGATTTTTATTAAATCACAAACAAAACAAAGGCAAACTCTCCTTTATTATTATTATTATTATTCAGTTTTTTACCTACCTATAGTAAAGATAACTTAACAACAAATCAGAGCCGTTAAAGGCTCAGCAACTAAAATGCCTAAAAACTAAAGAGCCAAGCTTGAAGTTTACTGACATTAATTGAACTCTTGCTTTGACGATTTCTGGTTTCTAGCTAGCATCTGGCTCTGTAAGACCTGTAACACAGAACAAGAAAACAAAGAAAAGTGTAGCCAAGGATGAATCCGGACATCACACCTAAATTACTCCACTTTCGTGACTGTTTCAGACCTTGCTGGATCAGATAAGCGTCACCATACAAAAAGCATTTCCCTTGTACACTCTCCAAACATCTTCTCTTTCCTCCATACTCATTTATCATAAAACTCTCAAATGGGTACTTAAACAAACTCAAATAATGCATGAAAATCCAATACCAAGGTATGTCATCCCTTGATATGAAATACCCAGAAAAGAGGAAAAAGGACCCCATTACCCCAGCAATTAAAGCTGTCCCCATGATGTAATCTGGCGCTAGTGCACTAAAACATATAACAAATGCATGGGACATTAATAAAACCATCCATACCACCAGTGTGAAGTAGAGAAAACCATCAATATCCTGCCTCAATCCAATTATCCAGTAAACTGGGGTGCTGTAGAGAAGAGCCACTGTTAAGTGGAAAGGAAGGAACACAAGAGTATTTGCTATAACGTAAGAAGAGATTCTGTAAGCTCCACTCAAGGTTTCTCTCATTATAATCCTTCTATGTTGCAAGTATATTGGTAAGCCTTCAGTTGAGGAATACAACAAGTAGGTGAGGCTGAAGGCAAAGAAACCAACTTGAGTTTGCACCTTACTTTTTCTTGAACTATTGCTTGCCTCTGTAAATACAGTCCCAAGCACAAATCCAACAATCACTGCTTGTATCATTCTTGCAAGAAAGAGCTGTTTTGTTCTGAAAATATTGTTAGAGAATCTCTGACCCAGTATTAAAACCTCCTTGAATTGATTATTACCGTAACATAGCTTTTGCTCATCAACAAAACCTTGATTAGGATTTCCTCCTAAATGCTCATGATCTTGTTCAATGTCGTTGATTTCGCATTCTATAATATCCATGACCAGGGTTTCTGCCACTTCAATGGCAAACTCAAGCACATTAACATGCCGAGGAATAGAATGACCTGCAAGTATAAGCTGTTGCTCCAGGAGATGCAGGGATCCATGGTGAAGAACATATCCATTTGATAACAACAGAATTCGATCAAATAGCTCAAGAATCCGGAAACTGGGTTGGTGGATGGTTAACACAATTGTTTTACCTTGTGTTGTAGCCATGGACTTCAGCAACAAAGCAACATGCAGAGCTGAAGTGGAATCCAATCCTGATGTTGGTTCATCAAGCAGAATAACAGCTGGGTCATGCACTAGATCAACACCGATTGAAACTCTACGCTTTTCACCACCCGAAATGCCACGGCTTGATTCACCACCAATTCTGGCATCGGCAATGTGCTCTAGTCCAAGCTCTTTCAGCAGATCACTGACTCTGGCTGTGGCCATTTTGAACCCGCCTCGCAACTTGAGACGAGCACTATACATGAGAGTTTCTCTAACAGTAAGAAATGGGAAAAGAACCTCCTCTTGTGTGACATAACCGGATATTCTTTGAAAGTGTTTGGCATTCATTGTCTTGTCGTTTACAAGGACATGACCCAATACTCTACTAGGTGGGATTTTTCCAGCCAGTATATCTAACAATGTGGTCTTTCCTGCCCCACTTGGGCCAGCAATGGCCATGACCTCTCCTGGTCTCGCTTCACAACTCACATTTTTCAAAATGAAAGTGCTATTGGGTTGCACTTGCTTCCCCCAACAAACCCGTTTGATTTCGCCGAATTGGTGACATAATTTGTAAGAAACTTTCTTGGTCTTTATACTATATTCAGTTTTCTGGTCAGGGGAATACCTTGGTAATTCCATTGAGAAAATGGAAGAAGGCAATGAATTGTGGAAGATAGGACCAGGAAGTAGAAGACGATGAGTTAGCTAAGCTGACTGTTAATTTTACACGCCAACGTCTGATATGATATATATTTATGTCGATGCTACGCTGAAGACCTCATCCATATATATATGAAAAAGAAGTAACGTCTCCACCTGATGAAAATAAGCTTTTTATTAATGTCAGTATATTGATTAATTGCTAGGTATTAATGAAATGCATATATTTATTTTCTTGTATTAATTAAAGGATTTTTATTAGCAAAAGGAAAAAAAAAAACATTAATTTAGAATATGAAATTCTTCCTTGTATGTTTTGTTGCATTTTCATTTCAAGGAATAGTTATCCTTAACGTAGATGTATTAATTTTTTATCTTTCCATAAGCACATAACAGGTATAAAATAAAAAATCATAAAAAATAATCTGACAATCTGTCTACCTTTTTCAGTCAAAAAAAAAAAAAAAAACAATTAATTCTATTCTAATTTTACAACCAATTGTATGAGAATGGTAATAGTCATTACATTATAACTAGTATATAATCTCGTGCATATGTCTCGGTACAATTAAAAACAATTACAATTTCATGATTTAAATTATACATTTGTTTGAAAAAATGTTTAAATTATACACAGTATTAGCTTGCATCTTTTTTTAAACCATATATTCTAAAATATGTAATGATTTATCTTTTTATATATATTACCATTTCTATCGTAATTTATATTCAAGGTACCAAACTTGCACTACTTTAACAACAATTGAAACAAAAGCCTTTAAATAGCAAAACAAATTTAATAACGCAAGCAATACAAAATATAAAAATAATTATATTTTTAAATGAGTTGAAATAATTAATTAAATATCTGTAAATTAACTAAACTAACATGTACATGTTTGTAAATTCCTTTTAACGACATGTACGTACTATATGGAAAATTATTGTGTACTCCCGGAGTACCATAAATGCGTATTCTCTTCTCTCAAATGAATGGTGGGTCTCATTAATTAAATTCATAGTGGGACCCACCATTCATGTGAGAAGAAGGAGTAGGCATTTATGATACTCCGGGAGTACCTAATAATTTTTCGTACTATATATAGTATTCTAAATTCGTACTATGTAATTAAACTTAGTATTAATATAATAAATGCATATGTATTAAACATTTATATGTGTTGCGCTAGTTATTTACGTAAGATAAAATTTTATGATGATTACTTTCACGAGATTTATATATATATATCAAAGGATTGATTTTGAAATATATATATATATATATTTATATATATATATATATCACTCTTACTCAAATTGAATTTCTTTAACAACAATGGAAATAAAAGTAAAGAAAAAGACAAAAGAAATTTAATTACACCCAATCAAGATATAAAAGATAATTGTATACTTATATTAGTGTAAATAATTAAATATGAACAAATTTTTTCCACCAAATTAATTTGGAAGAATCTTCAATCCATTATGTGGCAGCTCATAAAACCATTTATGTGTATTATCTATAATCTATAATATATATAAACCTGAAGCCGTTGACTTTTTTTTGACATCATAATATTATGCCATATAAACTTTTGAAACTCACAATTTTACACATTATTATTCTAATAGATATTTAAACTATCTATTACAATCTTGCTTCATTATATTATCTTTAAATAATGGAATATGTAATTTCATATACAAACATATGTAATTATAAGAACAAAGTTTTGTTCCAAACTAGTTTGAAATTATCTTTTCCAACCTAGTATGTGGCGCTTATATGATCATCTATGTGCACTTTCAAACAAGTCACATGACTCGAGAGTAAATATTTTAAATTTTCCAGTGTAATGCTTGGGTTACTGACTAGTTTTAACAAGTATATTACTCATTAAAAAGGTCATTTGACTAAAAGTAGACATAGATGGCTCTATCAATTGCCATGTAGTTATTCTTTTGTAATAGCTTTAGTAGCTATTACTTTGTAATAGTTATTCTTTTATTCAAGAATATAAGAAAAGTTATGATTAGTGGAATATAAAGTGATACTTAAAAAATAGTACAAAGGATTTGTATACCATACATAACAATTAATTTTATTCTAATTTTATGACCAAACGTTTGAATTGGTTGGCACTTCTAAGTGTGTCCATGACAACCAAGATTTAAATCCCCACTCTTCCGTTGTAAATATTGAATTATTAAAAAAAAGAAATATATAGTTATTGCATTACTATATGTTTATTATTATTTATTAGTAATAGATATTAGTATATCATCATTTTCTATCATAATCTCTATTCAGTGTACCAAATATGTCCTACATTAATAACAATTGAAACAAAACCATGAAAAAGCCAAAATTAATTTAATAACACATGCAATACAAAATATAAAAATTAATTATATTCTTAAATGAGTCAAAATTATTAAATATCTGTAATTTACTAAATTGTTCATATTTGTAAATTCCTTTTAATGACATGTACGATATATAATAGTCTAAATCTGTACTATGTAACTAAACTAAGTATAATATGATAGTTTTCTCAACAAAAAAAAAGTATAATATGATAGTTTCTAAAAAAAAAAAAAGTATAATATGATAAATAAATTTATTTTTATGTATTAATTATTTATAAATGGTGCACTAATAATTTGTGTAAAATAAACATTAATTAATTATATATGAAAGAATTAATTTTGAAATATCACATTCTCGATGGAATTGCTAACAAAAAATTGGAAAAAAAAGTAAAGAAAAATATAAAAGAAAATTTAATTACTCCCAAGTCAAGATATAAAAGATAATTTTACACTTATATTAGTGCAAATAATAAAGCATATACAAAGTTTTCTAGCAAACTAGTTTGGAGGAATTTTCACTATTATGTGTCGGCTTATAAAACAATCTGTGTATATTATATATATATATAATTAAAATTGAATTTAAATTCTATTATATATTTTTTCATCCATTAAGATCTTATTGCATCTTATTTTCTTTAAATATTAGTATATATAATTTCATATACAAACATAATCATAATAAATTTCTATTAAAAACTATTATGCTTATCTTAGACAAATATATATATATATATATATATATAAACATATTATGTTAAATTTTGTAGTGTAATGATTGGGTTACTGATTAATTTAATTTACATGTCACATATGACTCACACAAAAAGTATTGTCACAAAAGTAGATATGAATGGTTTTATTATCAATCACCACGTAATAGATTGAAGGATTTTTTTTTTTTTCAAACTGGTTTGGAGATAAAAGTTTTCCACTAAATATTTGTCAATTTACTCAAACAATTGGTTCATATTCTTTATTATTATATGATTCTAATGACATGTAATATAATTGAAATTGATTCTTTAAATATTATTACACATAATAAACATTATACGTGAAATATTATATAATTTTTTACAAAATATTTGTAGACATTATACATTATATAATTTCTTACAAAATAACACTTACTATATATATATATATTTATAGACACGCATTTAATTGATTGTACAATTGATATCCACACATTAATGAGTTGATTAATTAGATATTTAAGTTAGTTGGAGTTAATAAGTTTTTTGTAACAAACTTTTAGATTTCCTCTCTCTCTCTCTCTCTCTCTCTCTCTGATTAGCTAATTCCAATTATAACAAAATTCCAATTTCTTTGCGAAAACTTTTCAACCTAGCACCACCCATCAACTACTATCTAGCTATGCAATCCACCAAAAACTATGTTAAATGCCAACCACAACTACTAACAACAAAATCGATTGCCACCAACCACCGCCAAAATTACTGTACAACAACCTAAAACACAACCCATACCAAACTAAGCCAAATCCATCCATAAACCCAAGCTACCAACATCAAGTCAACTGCCATCAACCACAATCACAACTGCTAAAATCGTCCCACAAATTTCAAATCCAAAAAAAAAATTAAAAATTAAAAAAAAAAAATCCTCCAATAAAACCCACAAACCACACCGATCCAAATGATGTGACATCGCTCTTGACCCGCCGGCTTTGCGATGATGAATGAAGTAAAGTCTGTGTGGTGCATCATCGATCGTTATGGTTTAATTTGGCTTTGAGGTGGTTTGATATGAGTTTAAGGAAAGTGAGAGAATTGAAACTTGAAAGAGAAGATTGAATTTTGAGGATCTAAAATAGAGATGTTGAAAGAGAGAAAAGAGAGAGACGATTTTGTTTGAGAAAAGAGAAAGAACCGTTGAAAAGAAGAGGGAATAGAGAAGAGGAAGAGAAATAATGAAAAACTAAGTAGCATACCTTAGTATCTAGACCTAGCAAAATTGGATCTAAATCTGTTAACTCAATTGGAAGGGAAATAACTTGAAAGGCCTGCAAGAAAAACGAGTCATCAATTCGTACTCAAGTCAACTTTTTTTTTTGAATGAATGGGATTTTTTTTTATAAAAAAATTTGCTATTTTTTTTAATTATTTGAAGGTAACATGTAAAGTTGGATATTCTCACTTGGTGGAAAGAGAATTATAATTGGTTTTTTTAGTTCTCTTAATGACATGTGATCTCTTAAGTATTCCTAAAACCACAATTGCTTCTGAAACAATTTTTAGTATTGGTCCATGACATTTAGTATTTGTGGTAATGATATAATGTACCTAAAAAAAAATTATGGTCCTCAGAAGTTAGTATTTTTTTTTTTTCTGTTTATTTTTAATGATGATATTACTAGTGAACTATAAAAAAATTGTGTAAATTTAAGGATTTATATATTATTTAATTTTGTTTTTGAGTATTTAATTTGTTATCTTATTTGTATTAAAAGAAAGACAGATACAATATAATGATGATGATGATGATAATAATAATATATTATTGTTAGTATTTTTCTAGTAGGTGAAAAAATAAGGGTCAACTCATAATCTAATTAATCCTACTCGTTCTGTTTTCTAGTTCTATTAGTATCACACCATAGTGAAGTCCAAAGCCATCCATTTATAATTATTTGGTGCCATTAAAGGCACTAGGGGTGTCACAGGTTGGTCAAGGTTGAGTTTGTGCTTAACCCAAACTTGGTTCGATTACTTTGAGTGGGAAAGAATGGAACTTGTTGTAGACCCCGAAGGAATGGCGGTTTGGATGGTTTGGGCCTCAATGGGTGGCGGTTAGATGCAAGTTGGAGTTAGTATAACGGCAGAGAAAGCATATCTCGCTGGATCTGGCTAAGATCTCATTAGATTTGGTCAAGATCTGATTGAAATCTCATGGAGGATGGCAAAAAAACCCTCATAAAGGGTGGAGAGATGTTAGATCGGTTGGATTTGGTTTTCTTGCGACGACCCATCACTCGACATGGAAGTTGTTAGATTTTGAAAGATGTGACCACTATTGAGTATTGAACATCACATTGAGTGGATCGGTTGAATCTATAGGATCAAGTTAGGTCGGATTTATTGGTTTGGCAGTTTTGGTCGGATCCTAACAGTCCTAAAAGGCGAGAAATTATAAGGTCCTCATGATGGTCTACCATTTCACTAAAAGACTCCCACCTGTTTAAAATTGTTGAATTATAAATTTTTTTATAAATAGAAACTGATTATTGACTCAGCAATTTTAAATAAGTAGAAGTCTTTTAGTTGAATAGTGGACAAGTGACATGGTCCACCACCAGAGGACATTATAATTTCTCCTAAAAGACACTATATAAGCTACCAAATGCTTAAAAAATAAGGAAAAATTTAGGACCACATAATTTTTTTCAACTTCTTGCCACAACTGTGACATGACATAGTGTAATTGGTAAAAAAAAAAATAGTTAGTCCATGTGTAAATGATAATTAACCACTCACAATCTGTCACATCAAAATTATGGCAAAAAAATTGTGGAATAATTTGTAATCAATACACAAAGAATAAAGAGGCAGGCATTAAGTTACCGACATTAATTACTATAGACCAATGAATTGATGTTTAAGAGGACAAGACAGAAACCAGAAGAACTTTCTCTGTATTGCATTGACGCTTTCTAGCATCTGGTTCTGTAAGACCTGTACCATAGAACAAGAAAACAAAAAAATCTGTACCCAATGATGAACCCCAGCATGACACCTAAGTTACTCCACTTTTGTGACTGTTTCAAACCTTGCTGCATCAGAAAACTATCACCATACTCAATGCATTGCCCTTCTACACTCACCAAACATCTTTTCTTTCCCTGCTCTCCTCCATACTCATTTATCATAAAACACTCAAATGGGTACTTAAACAAACTCAAATAATGCATGAAAATCCAATACCAAGGTATGTCCTCCCTCGATATGAAATACCCAGAAAAGAGGAAAAAGGATCCCATAAGCCCTGCAATTAAATATGTTCCTATGATGAAATCTGGCACTAGTGCACTAAAACATAGAACAAATGAATTCGACATTAATAAAACCATCCAGACCACCAGTGAGAAGTAGAGAAAACCATCAATTTCCCTCCTTAATCCAACTATCCAGTAAACTGGGGTGGTGTAGAGAAGAGCCACAGTTAAGAGGAAAGGAAGGAACACAAAAGTATTCGCTATAATATAAGAAGAGATTCTATAAGCTCCTCTCAAGGTTTCTCTCATTAAAATCCTTCTCTCTTGCAAGTATATAGGCAAGCCATCAGTTGTGGAAGACAATAAGAAGGTGAGGCTGAAGGCAAAGAAACCAACTTGAGTTTTTAGCTTAAATCTCCGTGGATCATTGCTAACCTCTGTGAATATAGTCCCAAGCACAAACCCAACAAGTACTGTTTGTATCATTCTTGCAACAAAGAGCTGTTTTGTTCTGAAAATATTGTTAGAGAATCTCTGACCTAGTATTAAAACCTCCCTGAACCGAGTGTTACAGTAACATATTTTATGTTTTTCAACATGACGTTGGTTAGGATTTCTACTTAAATGCTCATATCCTTGTTCAACGTCTTTGACTTCGCTTTCTACAATATCCATGACCAGGGTTTCTGCCACTTCAATGGCAAACTCAAGCACATTAACATGCGGAGGAACTAAATGACCTGCAAGTATAAGTTGTTGCTCTAGTAGATGCAGGGCTCCATGGTGAACAACTATTCCATTTGATAACAACAAAATTTGGTCAAATAACTCAAGAATCCGGAAACCGGGTTGATGGATAGTTAACGCAATTGTTTTACCTTGTGTTGTAGCCATAGACTTCAGCAACAAGGCAACATGCAGAGCTGAAGTTGAGTCCAATCCTGATGTTGGTTCATCGAGCAAAAGAACAGCTGGATCATGCACTAGATCAACACCAATTGAAACTCTACGCTTTTCACCACCCGAAATGCCACGCCTTGATTCACCACCAATTCTGGCATTGGCAACATGCTCTAGTCCAAGCTCTTTCAGTAGCTCACTGACTCTGGCTGTGGCCATTTTGAACCCGCCTTGCAACTTGAGACGAGCACTATACATGAGAGTTTCTCCAACAGTAAGAAATGGGAAAAGAGCTTCATCTTGTGTGACATAACCAGATATTCTCCGAAAGTGTTTAGCATTCATTGTCTGGTCATTTACAAGAACATGACCCAAAACTCTACTAGGTGGGATCTTTCCAGCTAGTATGTCTAACAATGTGGTCTTTCCTGCCCCACTTGGGCCAGCAATGGCCATGACTTCTCCTGGCCTCGCTTCACAATTCACATTTTTCAAAATGTAAGTGTTATTGGGTGGCTTCCCCCAACAAACCCGTTTGATTTCATCAAATTGGTGACATAATTCGTAAGAAAGTTTCTTGGCCTTTATACTATATCGGTCTTTCTGGTCATCGGAATAATATTCCTTTGTTGGTAATTCCATTGAGAAACAGGAGAGAAGGCAATGAGATGTGGAGGATAGGAAGAGTTAGCAGATCTGCTAACACACTAGAGAGGGAGAAGATGAGCTAGCTAACACACTAAACTGACCCTTCATTATACACACCAGCCTCTGATATGATATATATATATATATATATTTATATATTTATATATATATTGATTACACAATCAAGTAGTTCATCAAAATAGCGTGAGGCATTTACCAACCCGCAGAGCTAAACCTGCGGTCGGTGCATTAGGACTTTTGCGTGGGCATTGACAGTTTCAAAATCTAAACGGCCCGGGGTACCAACATACCTTTTTAGGTTGTGTTTGACTGAGCGTGGGGTTGGCTTGGCTTTGCTTGCCTTACCCATGTGAGCAGTAAGTAAACAATAAAATAATTATCGGATATGCAGTCCATAGAAATGTTGGAAAAATTGGTAAGCCAGACATTCATCCTACCTCGATCTAACTCTCAAGAAATTTGTTTTCTAAACTCTTACATTCATAAAATTCCGCACATAATTTCAAGAAACACCCCCCACATGCATTCACTACAATCTTATTTAATCTATAAAACTTACACTTATTATTAATGAAAATTTAATTAAAAACAACTTTAACTTCTATCAGGAAACTCATATTTACTTTTACTCTATCGCTAAGTTAGTATTAACCAGGTAAATATATTTAAAGGGCACGTTATTGACAAAATGGCACAACAAACTACCAAAGAAAACAATCCAGAGGCATATTAGGCAGAAGCCTTGTTGAACTACATATCAAACATATGATCATACCTGGATTATAAGCCCATGTAACATGTGAGTAGTAAGTTTGCAGTTATTTCTTTCATCTGAGCAGCCACTAAATGCTGTTTTGGGTGTACTAAAGAACGAGGATAAGGTTGGGGCTTCTGGAGTTACTTGTACCGAACCATTATTTCCTACAAGCCAAAGTAAATAATAAAAAAATCAGAATTTTAAGGAGGAGAAATATATATTACTAAATTTCAAGATTAAATTAATATACAAATTTTATAAATTTAGATCTAATAAGGCTTAACAAAATATAAATAAAAGAAAAGAAGATACAATTCGATTTAATTATTTATCTAAATAAAACTTGATTTATTTATTCATATTTCCTTTCAATGTATGAAGAACAAAAACTTATGTACAATTGCCTAGAAGTTGCTCGTAGGTTTCACAATGTACCTAGGTTTTGAAACTCGAAGGAAGCTCGTAAGAAGATCAAGTGGAATGTTTTTGATAAATTTGATAGTTATAATAGAGGAGGGAGGATTTATATAGCTAGACTAGATACCTTAAATTTCAATTAATACACACATATAAAGTCTAGCTAATGTTATATATTCATTTAATAGAGTCACAATTTCATTAGTGATTCGTTTTATATACCAATTACTTAGATTACTTAGATTAATTGGACTGTTATAACATTATAATGAACGCAAAGTCATTATTCTAACAAGTATCCATGGTTTAGAAAAATAAATAAAGATGCTGTTATTTTTTTTAATATGTATACTAAATATATTATTAATAGTATACATATTGAGTTATAGTGGGCTCAATTTACGTTTTAAATTGTTTTAAAGAACTCATTTATAGTACTATACATAGTAGATATAGCATATACAGAGAAAAAAAAAATTAACCTCATATTTTCTATCATTCTATGACGAATTTAAATACGTATAAATTGTTCTAAAAAAAAACACGTATAAATTCTAAGGTTTTGATCCAGAAATTTTCTAATACTATAATTTTGATGTTACCTAATTTAGAAATAATAAAACCTTAAAAAACTATATATTAAAAGATAGCAAACCAAAATTATAGCTAAAAGAACGGTAGAATAGAAAGGATTGAGATGAACTTGTGAAACTGCCTATTTATATATGTAATAAGGGTAATTCTACGGTATCAAAAAAAAAAAAGGGTACGGTACCCACTAGTAGGTAACTTGCTATACCAGGTTACTTTTTTCTCACATTTGATGGTTCTATTCTCAAATTGTGCAGTTCCAACATCACATGTGACAATTCTTTTCTCACATTTGGTAGTTCCCTTACTTTTTTCTCACATTTGATGGTTTCATCCCCACATTGTGTAGTTCCAACATCACATGTGATAGTTCTTTTCTCACGTTTGGTGGTTCCCTTACTTTTTTCTCACATTTGACGGTTTCATCCTCACATTGTGCAATTCCAACATCACATGTGACAGTTCTGTTCTCACGTTTGGTGGTTCCCTTACTTTGTTCTCACATTTGACGGTTCCATCCTCACATTGTGCAATTCCAATATCACATGTGACAGTTCTTTTTTTACATTTGGTGGTTCCCTTACTTTTTTCTCACATTTAACGGTTCCATCATCACATTGTGCAGTTTCAACATCACATATGACAGTTCTTTTCTCACATTTGGTGGTTCCTTTTTTTTTTTCACATTTGACGGTTCCATCCTCACATTGTGCAGTTCCAACATTACATTTGACAGTTCTTTTCTCACATTTGGTGGTTCCCTTATTTTTTTTCTCACATTTGACGGTTCCATTATCACATTGTGCAGTTCCAATATCACATTTGACAGTTTTTTTTGTCACATAGAGTGGTTTCTTTATTTTATTTTTTTCTTAAATTTGATGGTTCCATTGTCATATTAAGTAGTATCAACATCGCATCTGCTATATTTTTGTCACATTGGGTGGTTCCCTTACTTTTTTTCTCACATTTGACGGTTCCATCCTCACATTGTGTAGTTTCAACATCACATGTGACAGTTCTTTTCTCACATTTGGTGGTTCTCTTATTTTTTTTTCTCACATTTGACAGTTTCATCCTCACATTGTGCAGTTCCAACATTACATTTGATAGTTCTTTTCTCACATTTGGTGGTTCCTTTATTTTTTTCTCACATTTGACGTTTCCATTATCACATTGTACAGTTCTAATATCACATTTGACAGTTCTTTTGTCACATATAGTAGTTTCTTTATTTTTTTTTTCTCAATTTTGATGGTTCTATTGTCATATTAAGCAGTACAAACATCGCATCTACTATATTTTTGTCACATTGGGTAGTTTCCTTACTTTTTTCTCATATTTGACGGTTTCATCCTCACATTGTTCAGTTCCAACATCACATGTGTTAGTTCTTTTCTCACATTTGGTGGTTCCCTTATTTTTTTCTCACATTTGACGGTTCCATTATCACATTGTGCAGTTCCAACATCACATGTGACAGTTCTTTTCTCATATTCGATGGTTCCTTTTTTTTTTTCTCACATTTGACGATTTCATCCTCATATTGTGCAGTTTCAATATCACATTTAACAGTTCTTTTCTCATATTTGGTGGTTCCCTTATTTTTTTTTTCTCACATTTGACGATTCCATTATCACATTGTGCAATTTCAATATCACATTTGATGGTTCTTTTGCAACATATAGTGGTTCCTTTATTTTTTTTCTCAAATTTGATGGTTCTATTGTCATATTAAGCAGTACCAACATTGCATCTACTATATTTTTGTCACATGTGATAGTTCTTTTGTCACATTGGATGGCTCCCTTACTTTTTTCTCACATTTGAGGGTTCCATCCTCACATTGTGCAGTTCCAACATCACAAGTGATAGTTCTTTTCTCACATTTGGTGGTTCCCTTACTTTTTTTTCTCACATTTGACAGTTTCATCCTCACATTGTGCAGTTCCATCATCACATGTGACAGTTCATTTCTCACATTTGGTGGTTCCCTTATTTTTTTTCTCACATTTGACGGTTTCATCCTCACATTGTGCAATTCCAACATCACATGTGACAGTTCTTTTTTCACATTTGGTGGTTCCCTTACTTTTTTCTCACATTTGACGATTCCATCCTCACATTGTGCAATTCCAACATCACATGTGACAGTTCTTTTCTCACATTTGGTGGTTCCCTTACTTTTTTCTCACATTTGATGGTTCCATTATCACATTGTGCTGTTCCAATATCACATTTGACAGTTTTTTTGTCACATATAGTGGCTCCTTTATTTATTTTTTTTCTCAAATTTGATGGTTCTATTGTCATATTAAGCAGTACCAACATCGCATCTCCACTATTTTTGTCACATGTGATAGTTCTTTTGTCACATTGGCTGATTTTCTTACTTTTTTCTCACATTTGACGATTTCATTCTCACATTGTGCAGTTTCAACATTACATGTGACAGTTCTTTTCTCACATTTGGTGGTTCTTTTACTTTTTTCTCACATTTAACGTTTCCATCCTCACATTGTGCAGTTTCAACATCACATTTGACAGTTATTTTGTTACATTTAGTGGTTCCTTTATTTGTTTCTCAAATTTCATGGTTCTATTATCACATTGTGTAGTTCCAATATCAAATTTGATAGTTCTTTTGTCACATATAGTGGTTCCTTAATTTTTTTTTTCTCAAATTTGATGGTTCCATTGTCACATTAAGCAGTATCAACATCACATGTGACTGTACTTTTGTCACATTTGGTAGTCCCCTTATCTTTTTCTCACATTCGATAGTTCCATTGTCACATTAGGCAATACCAACATCACATTAGACCGTAGATTTCTCACATTTGGTGATACTTTTGTCACATTCGATGGTTCTTTTTTTTTTTTTTTTTTTCCTCACCAATTACCATACCTCTAAAACCTAAAAAATGACCGAAATACCCTTAGAACCTAAAAAAAATCACCCTAAAACTTTATAAAAAAATATTTACCAAAATTACTATAAAACCCAAAAAATAACTAAAATAACCAAGAAACTTGATAAATGACCAAAATACCCTTAGAACAAAAAAAAGAAAAAAAAAGAGACCAAATGACCCTAAAACTTTAAAAGAAAAAGACCAAAATTACCATAAAACCTAAAAAATGACCAAAATAACAATGAAGCCTAACAAATGACCAAGATACCCCTGGGACAAAAAAAAAATGACCACATGACCTTGAAACTTAGAAATTGACTGAAATGACCTTGAAACCTAAAAAATGACTAAAATGACCTTGTAACCTAAAAAGTGACAGAAATATCATTAGGACCTAAAAAATGACTTTAATACACTTGAAACCTAAAAATTTACCAAAATACCCTTGAAACCAAAAAAATGACCAAAATACCCCCCGAAACCCTTTAATTTTACTGGAATACCCTTAGAACCTAAAAAAATTATCAAAAATACCCTTAGAACCTTAAAAATGACCAAAATGGTCTTAAAACCTAAAAAGAAAGACCGAAATACTCTTAGAACCTAAAAAATGACTAAAAGACCCTTGAAATTTAATAATGACCAAAATACCCCCTAAAACCTTTATTTGTAAGACCAAATTGACAACAAAAATTTTATATAACCACTCTACTTGCTTCCCCCCCCCCCCCCTCCCCTAAAAGTCTTGGTGGAACTTATAAATTTTTCTTTTGTCATTATATTGTTGTATTTTGCTGTATACTTATTGAAATTTAAAAGATGATAAATTATATAAAAAAAACTAATGGGGACTAACATGACTAGCAATATGGTAAAAAAAAATTATTAATGAGTAGCTTAAGATGCTACATGACCTCTCCAAGTAACTCTTTGGAATAGGTGGTTCAAATTGTTGTTGTTCTTCAATTTTAGTAAAATTCATGATAGTGATCTCCTATAAGTTTCAAAATATCAAGAATGACAAAAATAGCCTCATTAAAATATAAAAATGACTAAAATTCCCCACAAAAATTTGAAAAGTACCTAAATATCCATGAAACCTCAAAATAACTAAAATATCTATAAAACATTAAAATTTGAAAATGACTAAAATAGATTTTTAAACTTCCAAAATTAATATAAAGAAGCACTTTAAAATGAACAAAATAGCTTTAAAACACCACAAATGACTTTTACATCCTTGACACTTTCAAAATGATTAAAACACTTACAAACTTTGAAAATTACCATAATGCATCAAAATCAATAAATTTGGTTATGTTAGACTGATATTTTGTTTTGTTTTTTTTGTTTTTTTTGTTTTTTTTTTAAATGATTGTGAGGATAGTATCATATTTTTCAATGAAACAAATTGTTCCTTAGTCACATTGGTATCATGAAGACGTCATATTGGATGATAGCAACGTTCCAAATAAAAATACCAATGTCCAGTAAGCAAGTGTGTCTATAATTAGATAGTCTTAAGACAAAATTTCCCCTAGTCTTACCTTTTTTTAATTAATGCTTACTAAGGAATTTATCATCTTAACGTCCCCTAGTATTCCCATGCTATAGAATTTATCATCTTAACTTCCTAAGAATAGTAAATCCCATGATTTAAATGTCATTTATGCATGCATCATTTAGATGTGTAAACTAATATATTTAGGTCAATTACATAATTTAGATCAAGATTAAAACTAGTTGAAAGAATAGCTTGATATCATTTGAAGATGTTGCTCATAGTGACAGATTATAGATGGTTGGGAATAAAGCTTTGTGACTTCTTGAGGGCTTAGTAATGAAAAGTACAGCAAAACTAGATTTGACCAATTTAGGTGTAGTCTCTCATCCACAAACACCATGTAATTACACACACAAAAATCTATTTTAGTGGCATCAAGATACTAGTTAGAAGTTTTGAACTCAAGACCTTATAAATCTCATAAACCTTGAGTACTACTAGACCAAGCACTTGGATTTAGTCTAACTTTTCCATTGCTACTACATAGTTAGTGGAGTTATATATTATCACCAGAAAGAATGTAAATTTTCAAGCAAAATTTTTTGATATTGAAACTAAATTTATTAGACAAAAGTGGCCATATATGCCTTAGAACAACCAGAAAACCGGAAGAAGAGTAGAAAAGAAACAACACAAAACTGGAAATAGTAAAGTGCTAGTAAAACCCAACAACCTATGCAGTTTCTTTGCTGCCACTTATTTGATGCACTTAATGGGCTATAGAGCTAAGAACCAATTTGTGAGGATCAAACTGATGCAGAGTTGAGAGCATTTTGTCTCATGAATTTGAGAGCTCCCACCACCTTTTCATGAGGGGGGAGTGTCCCTTTCACCACAGGTAACTCAAGTAGAGCTTTCAACCTAGAAAATAGAAGTGAAGTCTTCTCTGGGTCTATAAGCTTCAGACCAAGGACTTCTTCCTGAGCCTTATAGGAGCCAAATGTAGATACTATTACAATGTCCAGGAGTCCCACATTCTCTTGGTTAATGATTGGAATGCCCTCTGGAAAAATGCTCTTAATTGCCTCTTCAAGCAAGCTTAATTTTTGAGACACTTCCTTCATGGCTTTCTCTTGTGCTTCTCCATCTGTTTTGAGTATTAAGACCATGTTCTCAAATACCTGCATGCCAGAACTTACAAGGTATTAGTCTGATTATGGCTTAGTTTTTTTTTAAATGATAGATTGTTCAGTGTGTGTTCTGCACCGATTAGTATGTTCCCATATATAGGTCTAAAATAATATATTCTTAAACTGAGTATTTCTGCTTATATATGTAGTTGAAGTAGTCCAATTACATTTATTGTCACCTCAATTTGTTAACATTTTGTAATAAAAATTGTATTAACTTTTTATGATAAGCAATGGTTATATATGTACCATATAAAATGGTGAGAATTTAAGCTAACAATTTCACTAACCTGTTGGTGGACAAAGCTAGCCCAGAAGCGAATTTGTGCTCTTTTATATGGATCTTCAGGTAGAAATCGAGGCCCATTCTTCCAGGTTTCATCAATATATTCGAGAATGACGAGTGACTCAACAATGGGTTTTCCATTATGAACGAGTACTGGAACCTTCTTATGGACAGGATTGTACTTGAGCAATAGTGAGCTCTTGTTCTTCAGATCTTCTTCCACGTACTCGTAGGGTATTCCTTTAAATTTGAGGGCTAGTTCCACCCTCCTAACGTAAGGACTAGCAAAAAATCCATGCACACTCACTTTGTTTTCTTCTGCCATCTTTCTCTATATGAAAGGTGCTATGTCTATTGTCTAACACTCTAAATATCTCTCTCAAACTGATAGTGAGATTCAAAATGCAATGGAGGCTTTATATATAGTTGTTTGTCCTTCCCCAAGATAGCTACGTACCTTCAACTTTCTTGTACAAAAAGACATTAAAATTAAAATAAAAATGGTTCGTCATGGATTACATCAGTCAATAGTCAATAGTCTAATAGTCATACAACTTTTGTTTATTTTATACATAATAAGAAGAAAAAAACGAAATCTTTACATGGTCATAAGGAACAGATTAGTGTAAGAGCAGCCCTATTAGAAAACCAAACATGTATTAGTATATTATATACTGACCTTCCACGAACTATATATGGTACTTGGTACTGTGGCCACAAGAGCGGAAGCACCATATTTATATTCTTCCAGATTAAAGCTAGAGACATCTTCTCATTGGCCAAAAGATGCATCTTGTTCTTCAAGAATTCTTTGATCAACCACCTTCCCTTTTTTCCACTTATAAAAATTAAAAAGTAGAGAGAGCCTAACACGGCACCTTAATTTTATGAAATTAAATTGAATGCCTGGATCTACTAAATCATAGCCTAATGAGAATAATAAAGTTAAATTTAAACTTTCAGAAGTATTTCATCTACAACATTTTCACAACAAATCATAGGTGATATGTCTAACACTTTAAATTATTTTTTTTTAAAAAGAAAAAGGGGAACAAAACAATGACAGAGAAATTAGGGATTCGCTTGATACTTACCTTAAACAAAATAAAAAAAATTTGATCCTTTAAGAAACCCTCAGCGGTGAGTAAATGAGGGACGCCGATGGGATGAAGTGAAGAAATTGACGGACATGAGAGAAGAAGCAATCTGAGTTTTTTTTAAGGGAAGGAGCACACGAGAGAGAGAGAGAGGATATGAAGTTGAGAAAGACCCACCTGTTTTTCGTTTCTGTTTCTGGCTTTTATATACTGACCTAGCTTACCAGTAACAGGTTTCAAACTAAACTTAAATCAACTGTCACTATTAAAATAACACTAATTAAGGGTTGAGATTTGGGTGGGTACCCACAAAAAAATATATATAAGGGGTACAGTAGAATCACTCATGTAATAAAGTGCTTTACACTTTATACAGTTTAAATGCGTTTTGTTTAAGTACGGAGGATAAATTTTTTAAATTTTTATATATATTTTTAGGTACAGATTAATTAAAAAATATTTTCAATAAGTTAAAAAAAAAGCTATATCAAGTGAGTAGTTAACTTTGCATCACTATGAAATATGAAGTTCCTTAAGTCCAAGCAATGACAACGAACATGCCTTCTCAAAAAATAAAAAAAAATAAAAAAAGAAGAAGACAGCGAACATACCTTATCTCACCAAAGCGAAGTCCAAAGTCCTTAATTTATTTACATTTTCCTTCTTTTTATTTTTCAATGTAAATTTAGAAGCCAGTTTGTAGAAGTCTTATCAAGGTATGGTTTTTTTTTTTTAGGAAAAATTAAAAAAGAAGGTATGGATGATGTTTGTTTTTAGACGCCTTAAAACATAATTGGATTAACCTAGTTAACAAGCCAAGTTATTACTTAGTCCATATTTCAGATCTAGGTTAACACAATCATATAATCATATCAATGTAAAATGTGGAATATAAAGAACACAAAGATATGATGACCTAGGAAACCACACCGGTAAAAACCTAAAGAGGATTTAACCTAACTATCCTCAAGGTAAACCTAAATCCACTATGAAAGAGTCGAAGTTTTACAATAGCGACTTAGACCACTAACATCCTATTGCTACCCATCAGTAGAAACTTACTGATACGATCACGTACAAACTCCAAGACCACGAACTCCTTCTTTCTTGGATTCTCCAGCAAGTACAAGCACACCCACCTGTATTCTTTAAGCTCTTATAGCAGCAACTAAATGATCATCAAACTCTTGAAGAAATCTCCTTCTTGATAATCCTAAGCTTGTGTGAAGGCAAGTACCTCTCAGATCTCACAAGAGATTCACACAAACAGCAATATGAGCAACATCAAAAATGTGGCTAGGGTTTGCCTTTTATACCTAGGGCAAAACATAAAACCCTATACGTTTTAATAAGCTAGGGCTGAGTTGGAAAAATCTGCAAAAAAAACATTCTGCCCGAGATTCGATCGATCAAGTCTAAGTTTCGATCGATCAAGCCAGGCCGAAATGCACACTTAATTCTACAACAGCTTGATTCCAACTTTACATAAAAGGCACAACTTTAAGCAAGTCTAAATAAGACTAAACAACCTGTTTTGATCATGGTTTGCCAACAATACACATTAGAGTTATAATACATTAGTTACTAAGTACTTAGAATCTAACAAACTCCTCCTTTGACAATCCATGACAAAACACAACTAAAAACTCAAAGTTTACAAAGAAAAGCCCTTTACAAAAAAAAATGGCCATTATAACAAATCCAATCCTAACTACTATCCATCAGTTGCAAGTGTAGACAACAGCTCAATTAAATCAACCTGTATATTTTCTGAAACACTAAACAAAACGCATAAATGCATGTGTGGAAAATACAAGTAAACAAAACAAATTCTTGATTTCACACAACACAAAATAAAGACATATATCAATGAATAACTCATAAATATAAATCAATAAGCAGTGAAACAAGAAACATATAAAATAATAAATGTATCTCCCCCTAAGTTAGATACATCAAAAAAATTTCTCCCCCTAAACAAAACAAACAGGATTCCCACATAACATCTATTTCTCCCCCTTTTTTGTCACGTATTGACAAAGACAACCCAATCAGAAGGTTGATAGAAAACATACACAACAGAGAATAAGAGACAATAGAGAATTAGGGGAATACAAAACAATTCAACTCTATAGAAAATAGAGACAACACCCCCTATGAAGAGCAACAAAGGTTAAAAAACTAGCTTCTCCCCTATAAAAATAGGAAACACAAAACAAGTGTTGGGAAAAACAGTTTTGGGAAACATTTAGGAGGTGGGGAAAAAAAAAAGACACAAACCTAGCCAAAAAAAAACTAAGTTGAGGATACACATGAAGAAAAATATTATCTCTTTCAATAAATGCAAACTTGACACTATGTGTCCCATAAACAGTTGCATGAGTAGAGAAAATATTTGCACATTGATTATCCATCATATCTCTTAAGAAAAATAATTTCTACAGTTCACACATAAAAATAGCATATACTAAAAAGTACATAACTCAAAAAATTAATCAATCAATTTTTAAATCAAATTGAGTACCTAATTTAGCAAAGTGTATGCATGTTATGTGTGAAAATAATGAGAGATTGTTCAAATAATGACTGCAAAACTGCAAAATGGATACTGAAAACAATGCAATATATGTGAATCCTAAACACAACTGATGCATAAAAAATAAAAATAAAAATTGTTCAAATACTTAAAAACTGAAAATTTTTCAGTTTCGATCGATCAATCGAATACCAATCGAGTCAGGCAGATTCAAACCAAAATTTTTATTGCAATTTCGATCGGTCGAAAAACACCCTCGATCGATCGAAAATCTAAAAAACTCAAATTTTTGAAAAACAAAGCAATTTTATGTAGAAACTCCTCAAAGCACAATATGAGTATGAGATTAAAAGTTTTTCAAAAAAATTTGAATTCAACCCAGATCTTCCAAAAACAAGATTTTTAATCATCAAAAACACAATTTGCATCAAAATCAAAGAATATATAATCTTGGATGGCCACAACAAGATCACACACAATATAATGTACCAAGTTTAGTAAAGAGTAACTTGTGTAGTATGTGCAACTAGCAAAAACTTGAGATACATGTGAGGTGATATGTGAATAGAAATCAAACACAATTTCTACAAAAATTCATCACATAAATTTGAAAGAGACTATCACCTAAAGAGTTACATCATATAACTCCCACATCTCCTAAAATAAAAGCTTGCAATCATGTAAGTTTCTTGATTTACCTCATATTGTACACACTAATTTTTATTTAATTAGAAACTTATTAGAATAGCCAAGATAATGTACACACCAATTTTAATTGATTGAATTAATTTATAGCCCAATAATGTACACACCAAGTTTAGCATTTAATCTGAGGCTACACCTTATGTTCTTTTTGTGAATGTGCTACACTTTCTCGAGCACAAAATCTTATGATATGCACTAAGGTGTTCATGATTGGCTAGTAAACAGTGGTGAGATGATTATTTATGTCTTTCTCAATAAGTTCAAGTCCAACAATCAAAGGCATGTGATTACAAGATCAAGAACAAGTGATCAAAAACTATAAACATCTCCCACACAACATGCACTACAGAGCTCAAACTAGTAAAGTGCAATAAAATAAGCTCATCCAAACTAAACAAGGTACATAAACTTGTTATGTAAAAATAATATGGCCAATCCTAGATTATAAATCCAAGAAGTTAAATACAAAACACAAAAATCTTTTTGGTTTTAAAAAATTTATGATCAAAAACAAAAAGCACACATTATGCTTAATGAACAATGCAAAACTATGCATGATAGTACTTAACTAAGCTATAGAGGGTACACAAACAAGAAATATCAATTTCTTAATTAACCCTTGAGTACATGTACAAACTAGTACATATTCACACAAAATCAGAAATAGCTTAGCACATATATAACACATACTATTCAAGTTTCTCCACAATGTCAAGCATGTTCTAAATCAAGAGAGAGATATTATAACTCATGTAATCCTCAAGAAGAAAAAAAAAAAAAAAAAAAAAAAAAAAAAAAAAAAAAAAAAAAAAAAACAAGATTCAAAAACAGAAACAAAACATGTCCACAAATAATTGAAAGAATTAAATCAGGGACAAGTCAGCAACACTCACCTTAGAGAATCTTTTCTCACCCATCTAGCACGAGTCTTTGGCTTTGTAGGTGAAAATCCATGTGAAACAGAGTGTATTTGAGGGATTACACTAATCTTCTGAGAAAGACTAAAATCCTGCAATTTCTTTTCACAAGCCAACAAGCTTAAATTTTTCAAAAAAATATGAAACAATTTATATAGACTTATGGCAGGAGAAATATCATCACAAATCCTAGACTGAAATACAGAATGCTTAAATTTCAATTTATGACAATTAGGACAAATGTGACCGGAGACACCACAAAAGTGACAAACAGAAACAAATTTAGGAACATCAGTATTCCTAACAACAAATCTAGTCTCAGATTTTGGTTTTTGCCTCAACAAAGAACAATTTGGTCTAATATGACCAACAACACCACAAAGGTGACAGGTAGGCACAAAAATAGATTTATTATGCTATCTAACAGTAGGTTTAGACTTAGGTTTAGAAATTTCAGCATTTACATCAGAACTTTTACCTTTGTCTAACCTAGCAAAATAAGCATTTTCTTTATTATTCCTCTTAAAATGAGAGATATAAACTTTCTCAGTTTTAGGCTTAAGAGAAACAGAAATACTTCTGTTATCAACAGTAGGCTTGGTACTAGTCAAATTTTCAATTTTAGTTTTATATTGAACTAACTCTTGTTCCAAACTTTTCATCTTCTCATCTTGAGAGGAAATTTGATTTCTCAAAAATTCATTCTTTTTATTAGATTCATCTAATCTAACAAGTAATTCCTCTTTTTCAAGATTAGCCAATTTTAACTCTTCCTTGAATTTCTTAGCAATTTTCATAGATTTCAATAATTCCTTACAGAGAGTTTCACAGACATCAATAAAATCAATAGAAGCATGAGTAGAAACATGATCAAAAAGACACTTCAAATTATCCATGACAACAGAGGTCAAGGATCAGCTCTTAGATCAAAAGATCTAAAACAAAAGAGCAACCTGATCTGATACCACTTGTATGTTTTTAGACCCCTTAAAACACAATTGGATTAACCTAGTTAACAAGCCAAGTTATTACTTAGTTCATATTTCAGATCTAGGTTAACACAATCATATAATCATATAAATGTAAAGTGCGGAATATAAAGAACATAAAGATATGATGACCTAGAAAACCACACCGGTAAAAACCTGGGGATGATTTAACCTAGCTATCCTTAAGGTAAACTTGAATCCATTATGAAAGAATCGAAGTTTTACAATAGCGACTTAGACCACTAACATCCTATTGCTACCCACCAGTAAAAACTTACTAACACGACCACGTGCAAGCTCCAAGACCACGGACTCCTTCTTTCTTGGATTCTCCAGCAAGTACAAGCACACCCGCTTGTATTTCTTTAAACTCTTATGGCAGCAACTAAATGATCATCAAACTCTTGAAGAAATCTCCTTCTTGATAATCCTAAACTTGTGTGAAGGCAAGCACCTCTCAAATCTTACAAGAGATTCACATAAACAGCAATATGAGCAACATCAAAAACATGGTTAGGGTTTGCCTTTTATACCTAGGGCAAAACATAAAACCCTACACGTTTTAATAGGCTAGGGCTGAGTTGGAAAAATCTGCAGAAAAAACATTCTGTCCGAGATTCAATTGATCGAGTCTAAGCTTCGATCAATCGAGCCAGGCCGAAATGCACACTTAATTCTACAACAGCTTGATTCCAACTTTACATAAAAGGCACAACTTTGAGCAAGTCTATACAAGACTAAACAACCTGTTTTGATCATAGTTTGCCAACAATACACATTAGATTTCTAATACATTAGTTCCTAAGTACTTAGAACCTAACAGATGATTCTATAACAAGGAAAAAGAAAAAAAGGAGGTTGGTTGATCATTTTACTCCTCCGAATCTGGACCTAAATTAGGTTTGTCTACGGGTCGGTTTAGGGCCAAAACCGAACTCAACCCGGTTGGATTGGGTTGCTGAGTTTCAAATCCGTATTCGACCGAATATTCAGGTCGGATCCGATGTTTCGGGTAATCAGTTGGCCGGGTTGAAGTTGTCGGTTTGTTAGGTTTGGGCCTTAGATTGGGCCACAATTTTGGATATAGTTAAAATTATCATAATTTCATTTTTTTCAGGCCTTTTTAGCCCAAATTACTCAGTTTGGAAGTTTAATAAACCATATTGATTTCAAATTTTTTGAATTTCTTATATATTTCAAATTGGGCCTCTTTTTACTTAATTTATTTTAAAATAGGCCTTCAAGCTTAGCTTATATTATGAACTACGCTAGATCTGTTGGGCCTTCAGGACATATCAAACCCAATATAATCTTATAGTTTCTCACAAATTTTCACAAATTTAAACCTGGACAGAATAACACAACACAACACACCAAAAAGCCCTTTTTTTTTTATCACCTATGATCTCTGAAATGATAGAAACACCTAAGCAGTACATATGAATCCAAATATATAATCTTTTTCATATTAACTACAAAAAATAAACACAGAAAAATAGACTAAAGATAGCATAACACAACCTACAAAAACCCTAATTTTACCATCTGTAATCTGTTAAACAACACAATAAGCACCTAGGTAGTAAGCTAGTAGCTCAACACAACCACAACAAATAATATTTCCAGCAACAAATAAATCACAACAGATAATAGTATACTGCAATATTACAATTAATGGATATATGTACTTAGTACCATAGAGGCAGTTACTGTAAGTTTTTTAGGCAGTAAACCATAAGGCAGAAAGCTTGCTAGTTATACAATATTCTTAGCAATATAATTAGTTACAATAATGAAATATCGTAGGTATTTCTAAAAAATAGCTTTTCCAAAGCATTGAATGACTACTCTATAGTTAATAAGTCTATAACTTATAGAAAAGAAAACCTATGAACTAAGATTTCTTTTCTATAAGCATTGAGAGTTGAGTATTGTTAGAAAAGCAATATATCCAAATAAGCTTCTAAAATGTTCCCAAAAAGCTACATTCTTTACAAAATAAATGACCATCCTCCTATAATAGACAAAAAAATATTTAAAAAATAATACATCGGTACCAAATACAAGGCCAACTAGTAAGGAAACCAAGTTTATAATAGTAAGGGGCTAAAGGCAGAATCATACCAAGTTAATGATTAATCATCAATACTAATTAAGGGTTGTTTGCCTGAGGTGGAACCCTTGCTTGAGCTGGTATTTGTTGTTGCACTTGCTATTGGTTGTTGATTTAAAACTAGAAAAGAATAGGAAATAAACACAATAGATTAAATTTTGCTTGAATACATGAGACATTCAATACAATAAACAATAAGTTTCAGAATTTAAACATATTACCTAAGTCAAGTAACTCCTCCTCCAATGCCTCTACATCATCCTTTGACTGGTGATGAGAAATTGGAACTGTGACTTGAAGCCAATTTTGTGAACATATAAGGTTTTGAACCATGAGAGGAGAGAGTGAACTTCGAAATGGATCAACAATGCGGATTCCGGTGCTAAATGCTAACTCAGATGCAATAGTGGAAACTGGTACAGCTAGCACATCCTTAGCCACTTTAGACAACACTTGGTACCTACTACAATTGTCCCTCCACCACTCCAATATCTCAAAATTCACATCCTTTCTACCATCACAGTTTTCAGCCAAATACTTTTCAAGCTCATTACTACAACCTACAGATTGCTCAACTTGCAAGAAACGTTCATATCGCGAGTAAACCATCACATATGGATCACTAGCATCACTTTCCAATTCTGTCCTCTCACTCCCACTTTGTTCTTGCACATTTGGTGAATGAATAGAAGAGTAAAAATTATACAACTTATACAAAAGATCTTTCACCTTATCAACCATTACTTCTGCCACTGCATTCCAATAAATTTCAGAAAAAGAAAACTTCAAAAACCTCAATTTTTTTCGTGGATCAAGAACCACAGCCACATACAAAAGAGGATTAATTTTCTCCCCTTCCCCCCAATACTTCTCAAATTTAGTTTGCATGTTTGTAGCTGTGTTTTTCAAGAGAGTGTTTTGGGATTTAACTAAATTAGAAATACTCTCCTAAATAACAAAGATCTCATCATAGAAGGCATTTGAAGTAACATACAAAAAACCAGAGAACTTGTTTGTTGCATTATTAAAAAGCCTTAAGAAAGTCACAAATGCCTTACAATTTTGGAAATCACTCATACAAGAAGATCCCAAACCACCACTATCTTCTTTGGTCCTAAAGTACGATGAATAACCATCATCTTCAAAATCCATTCAAATGAACACTTTCTCAAATTTTTCAGTAGTTTCTAACATGAGGTAGGTCGAGTTCCACCTAGTAGGTACATCTAGACAAAGAAAACTCTTGGACTCCATACCTAACATCTCTATAAAACTCCTAAAAGTTTGATTTCTATTGGGTGAGAACTTCACATACCTCACAGCTTTACGCACCTTAGCAATAGATGCATCAATCTCTTTCAAACCCTCCCCCACAATGAGATTTAGGATATGGGTAGAACACCTCATGTGCATGAACTCACTTCCTAAAACTGTCGCATTCCAATCTTTAGTCACCCTTTGCAAAAATTTAATTGTTGTTAAATTTGAGCTAGCATTATCCACTGTCAAAGTGAATATCCCATCAATACCCCACTAATGCAAAGACATGTCAATCTTTCTACCTATAGTCTCCCCTTTATGGTCTTCAACTTGACAAAAATTTAAAATTCTCTTATGCAATTTCCAATCATCATCAATAAAGTGACATGTGAGACATATATAATTTAAATTTTGAATAGAAGTTTATGTGTTCGTAGTGAGATACACCCTACAACCCCTCAAGGATTTCCTTAGCTTCTCTCTCTCACTATTATAAATGCTAATCACATCTCTAGCCACAGTTTGACGAGATGGAATATCCTTTAAACGAAGCTTTGGTTGTAAGGTAGTTACATATTTCTTAAACTCATACCCCTCGACACACCTAAAAGGCAACTCATCAATTATAATTATTTCGGCCAATGCCTTTCTAAAAGCCTCGACAAAAAAAGTTGTTGACACAAGCTGGAACCCATCTTTTCCATCCTTTTTGGGTCCAAAAGCTAATGTTTGTTGCCCTTTAACTAGATCTTCTCTATTAGGGTTCTTGTGACAATTTGGCACATGAGCTAACAAATTACTAGTATCACAACTCTTACTATCAACATTATACGATTTTTGACAATAATTACAAATAGCCTTAGTTTTACTAGTATCACCCTCTCCTATCTTTATTTTTTCAAAATGGCCCTAAACAATTGACTTTTTCCTACCACTACAAGTACCACTAACAGGAACTGTCAAACTCACTTTGCATGGTGGAACTGGGGGCAACTCAGCAGCAGTAGCTGTTTCAGCTTGGGTAGTAGCAGAAGCTTCGACTTGGGTGGGAATAGCACCATCAGCTTGTGTAGCAACTGGTGTTTGGACAGAGGGTTCATTAGTGGAGGTTTCCATGACCTAAAAAAATCAAACATACGTATTAGCAAACTAGAATAACAAGTATAATTAATAGCTTTAATAATAATAATAATAACCACACAAACCAAAAAGGAAAAACAGTATCCTACTTATGCAAAAAAAAAAAAAACACAAAAAAAAAAAAGCCCAAATACAAATAGCATAAGCTTGAAATTTTATTTAATAATAAAAGCCAAAATAGTGATGCTCAAAATTGATTAAACAATAGCAAAATGTCAATAACAACAAACACTGAACACAAACATAATATATGATTTATATTGCAGATTACACCATATTGGTCTATTATCCTTAACAAGCATCAACTCAAATAAAAAAATAAAAAATAAAAAACCCTCAACTTAAACACTAAACACAAACATAATACATGATTTACATAGCAGATTAAACACTAAACACTAACATAATATATGATTTATATAGCAGATTAAACACTAAACACAAACATAATACATCATTTACATAGTAGATTAAACACTAAACACTAACATAATATATGATTACAGATTAAACACTAAACACAAACATAATACATCATTTACATAAAAGATTAAACACTAAACCCTAACATAATATATGATTTACATAGCAGATTAAACACTAAACACAAACATAATACATGATTTACATTGCAAATTAAACACTAAACACTAACATAATATATGATTTACATAGCAGATTAAACACTAAACACAAACATAATACATGATTTACATTGCAGATTAAACACTAAACACAAACATAATACATGATTTACATAGCAGATTAATCACTAAACACTAACACATTATATATGATTTAAAAACTAAACACAAAATATATGATTTACAGTTGATTATTACAACCAAACATAATATATGATTTACATGACAGATTAATCACTAAACACTAACACATTATATATGATTTAAAAACTAAACACAGAATATATGATTTACAGTTGATTATTACAACCAAACGTAATATATGATTTACATAAAAGATTACACCAGATTGGTCTATTATCCTTATCAAGCAGCAACTCAAACAGAAAAAGAAAAAAAGAAAAAAAATCTCAACTTAAACATTAAACACAAAGGAAAGCAAAAACCATACCTTAAAGAAAACTGTGGGTGTATGAGTTTCGAACTTGAAGGCAGAAAACCTTACTTGGAGTTAGCTTTCAATCCTGTATAAAATTAAAACATGATCAAAATTGATTAAAAAAAAGAACAAAGAACAAAGAACAAAAGTAAAATAGTTAGGGTTTCAAGGTTTTTTTTAGTTAGGGTTTCATATTATAAATCTTTGGGTTTATCTGATTTTAACATTTGATTTCCATAACAAATGAAACCGACGAAACTAACAAAAAAGAAAGAAGAGAAATAGAGAACAATTACCTAAGCGTTTGGAGTAAGAACATACTCAATGAAGAATACAAAGCGGCGGGGTGAGGGCTAATTACTGGCGGCAGTGGAGGGATAACTGAGTGGACAGCGACGGCAGCGGCTAGGCATTGGGGGCGGAGAAAGGAGTAAGCTACGGCATTGGAGGCGACTAGGGTTTGGATTTGGAGAATCGGTTTAGAGAGAGTTGAAGAGCCAACCAAATAGAGAAGTGAGAGTTTGAGAGAGCCAAATAGAGAATTGAGACTTTGAGAGTTTGAGATTAATCGAAGCTTAAAGCTT
The DNA here is from genome assembly GCA_030021035.2 of Notholithocarpus densiflorus. NCBI lineage: Eukaryota > Viridiplantae > Streptophyta > Magnoliopsida > Fagales > Fagaceae > Notholithocarpus > Notholithocarpus densiflorus. Next base: position 1,883,982 of record JARYZH020000014.1, on the reverse strand, counting down.
TAAACTGAAGAAGTGAAGAGGTGACGAAGCGTGAAGAAGGGAGGAAGCGCGAAGGTGAAGCCATGACCCACGAACTTTGCAATCTGAATCTGAAGTAAAAACTGAAGAGACTCATTAAAGATAGTGAGAGATATCAGATCTTTGATATGTAATTGTAACCGTTAGATTGGGTCTTGATTTTGGATTATAACTGTTGATTTAGAAATTGGGTAATTGTGCCACTAAAATTAATCAAATCACTGAGTGCTCAGCTTCCACTCTCATCAACACTGTTGATTTTGAATTTTAATTTGAGTTAAATGGTTGATTTGTATATTGGGAATTTGTGCGGAAAATTTTAACTTTTGTTTTATTGATGAGATGATACACTCATACAAGTTTCCCTCTCTCAGATACCGAAACGCGTGGGCTGGCAATCTACTGGGCTGCTGGCACGTTAAATCATATTTTCTTTGTATAAATAATTCAGTCAGTTCGGGTTATTCGGGTGAAATATTTTTAAACCCGAATCCGAACCAAATTATTCGGTTATTTCTATTGCCAACCCATGACCGATCGTAGACTAAATTCAGAGCCGTTCGTGGATCTTCGGTTCGAGTGAGTTTGGGTGGGCGGGTCAGTTGGTTCGGGTCATTGGACAGCCCCCTAAATGCAATTTAGGATTGAGCCTATTAATACTCGTCAAAAGCCCAATCTTGAACATAAATAAGTTGCAAAATTGGACACGAGCTTACATGATCATACATGTAACTATGTAAGCATACTTGTCTTTAATATTTTTCTAGGGTTACTATACGGTTAGTCTCTCTCTCCAATGGGCTCACTATATTACAATTTAATGAAGTAAATATGCAGTTACTTAAGACTTTTTGTTGTGGACATAGACTGTGGGATTAAACTATGATAAAACCCAATCTCAAACACAAATAAACTGCAAAATTGGATATGGGCTTACATAATCATACATGTAACTATGTAAGGATATTTGTCTTTAATATTTTTTTTAGGGTTATTAAGAGGTTAATGTCTCTCTCCAATGGCCTTAGTATAATATAATTCAACAAAGTAAAGATGTAGATACTTAAGACTTATTGTTGTGGACGTAGAATGTTGGACTAAACCATGATAATTTCAATGTGCTTTCACTCTCACTTTTTCTCCTCTCTCTTAGTGCCCGTTTGTTTCAACTTTTTCAACCCAAAAAGCACGTTTTGAAAAAAGCCAGCCCAAAAAGTCAGTTTGGTTAATATAAACCGCAACTTTTTGGAAAAAGTTGTGTTTTATACTTGTGAGGAGAACGCGCAATCCTTGAAAGGAGCTCTTCAGGTCCATTTTGCCAAAAGCCTATGCGCGTTGTCATATATCTGTTGGGGTGAGTTGGGCAATTACCAAATTACCCTTCAATAAATCATGCTCCATTACCATTCAGTTCTCACACCTTCCTCATTCCTCTTGTCTCACACCATTCCTCATTCCTCTCATCTCTCTGCTCTGCCCTCTGCCCTCTCAATAACAAATTTCCAAATCCAAACACAAAAAAATCTATAACAAATTCCCAAATCAGCTAAGGAAAAAAAAATCAATCCCTTGCAAATTAGGATTCCTCAAAATGCAAAACAAAAAAACATCAGAATATAGTAAAATCTTTCAAATGGAGTTTGTACCCATTTGCGTTTGCTCTGCTCTAATCCCGTTTGTAAGTGGTTGTGGTTGAATTTGAATCATCCTGTTTGTAAGTGGTTGAATTTAGAGAAAAAGAAAAGAATCAAGAAGATCAAGGTGAAGAATTGCATGGGTGCTGCAAACGAAGTTCTTAGAGAAAAAAAAAAAAAAAAAGGAAGAAGGAGAGCTGGAACGTTCTGGAGTTTGGAGGAAGTGGTAGGGATAAAAAGAGGAAAGAAGTAAAAAAAAAGAAAAGTGTAAGGGTACGTGTGTGGAGGAGAAAAAAAAGAGGAGGAAAAAAAAGGAAAAAAAGAAGAAGAAGAAGAAAGAAATGTGGTACGTGTGTGGAGGATAAAAAAAGAGGGGAAATAAAAAAGGAAAAAAAGAAGAAGGAAATGGTATCACAATATTTTCACAATAAATTTTAAGTGGTAGGTTATTATTAGCTAATATTGGTGAGAAAAAAATAATTTTGTTAGAAAGAGAAAAAAATAATTTTAATAGTACGTTCAAATTAAAATCAGTATAAATTATCACAATACTTTCACAATAAATGTTAAGTGGTAGATTATTATTAGCTAATATTGGTGGCCAAAAAATAATTTTACAATATTTATTTAAGTATGAAATAAACTCCTTTATATATACATTGTCCTTTTTGATAATTTACCCCTCAAACTGCCACTTTTATAAGTGCTAACGAAACACTCAGCTTTTTGAAAAAACACTTTTTCATTATGCACTTTTTGAAAACTCCACTTTTTGAAAAAGCCAAGTTTCAAAAAGCTAAACCAAACTCACCCTTAATCTTAAACCTAATATTAATTGTGGGTTTCGGTTAGCTCAACCGGTAAAATCCATTGTTATCAAATAAGAGATCTGAGGTTTGAACCCTATCTACACCAAACATTGATCGATGTCTTAATTTGATGATAAGACCATCATTATGAAGTAAATACTATATATTGAAATTCGATTGTATCTTAAAAAAAAAAAAAATTTAAAAAAAAACCTTAAAATCAATTCTAACATGATGTTAAAGACCATTTTGAGAAGTGCCATGTGACACCTAGTGGCTCATTCTATAGCCCTCTATAAAGCCCAATGGCTATTTCTTTGCGGATTTAATCACAAGTAATGAATAAGTAAGGTTTACTCAACTTGTGGCGGGCTAAAGGCCTCCAATGACCCAATATCATTAGTAGGTTGAACCTAATAGATAAACCCCAAATATTATTAGTTATATTGGGCCAATATATATATATATATATAAATATATATTTATATATTTATATAATTTTTTATCCTTTGGAAATTTATACTAGTCAAGTTTGTAGGAGGAAGGAATCTTCCTAATTGCAGCTAAAAGCAAATGTCACTTTTTTAATTTTTTGATAAGCTCAAATTTCATTAAGAACTAAAAGGAGCAACAAACAAGGTCCTTCCACAATTCCAAGAATGAATGGGGAAGAGAAGAAATATTATAGCATAAAACACAATTTAAATCAGAATAAAGTTTAGCTAAACCATGAGTAACATTGTTAGCTTCCCTCCTAGTCCAGTTCAAATTGCAACCTAAGAAGCACTTCTTGAGTTCTAGAATGTTTAGCATTAGTGATAGCCCAATCCATTACATTGTCGGAGTATTCCAGGGCATCAAAATACAGCTTTGAGTCCCCTTCAATGATTACATTTTGATGGTTTTCTTCCAAGGCTAGTTGAAGAGCCCAAAGAATAGCACTTGTCTAAGCTACAATAGGAACACATGGAGGAATGCCTTTGGAGCCACAACTGCTATGGTGGTATTGAGGGATTAACAGCTGCATCAACATTATATTTTATAATACTTGGAGGAGGGGCACCGCCAATGCTCCACAATACACTCTTTCTGCACTTTTCTAGTACCCGCACACTTAGTTTGTTCTTTAATCCTCCATTCCATGTCACTTATGATTGATTGAAGGTTTATTTCCTGGTTTGGGTTGTGAATTGCATTGTTTCTAGGCTTCAATATAGTCTCAAGAGTTACTGCCCATTGGATATTCAACCTATGCTTATCTTCTGAAGACATGGGTTTACCCTCTTGAATTTGGGGTTCCACCACAGCCTTGATGATGTCTGCAATGCAAGTAATACCCAACATAAGCAAATGCTACTTTTATTCTACTAATCACCCAATAACGTAATAAAGCTTACACTGCAAAGCTTAAGGTAAAGCCCACTGACCAAAACCCACTGACCAAAACAAGGATAATCTGAGCTTTCAAATGCTTAGGGAGATGTTCCTCTTGCAGATATAAAACGAGTCTCAAACTATGAAACCACCATAAAAATGGGGTGTCTTGAGTCAAAAACTAAGTCAGTTGGCCCAAGAAGAAGAGAGGCAAATACCATATGACAACCCACTCTATATCCACCCAAACATGCTAACCTCTTATATATGCTTTTTAAAAACTAACCTCCCCAACTCAAAATATCACTTCACAGCCTTTAAAATTCATATAGCAAAGTCATGCATCCATCAAATGTAATTCTTACTCTTTCAAATGGGCCCCCCTTACACTTTATTAATGGACTATACAATAAAATTTGGCAGGAAGCTTCTACTAAAAAGCTCATATAGACCAAATTTTGGTCTTGCTAACTTGGATATCTTCTATAGACTAAGCCTTACCAGATAGATTAAGCATGGATCAATAAACCCAGCTTACCCGCTAACTAGATTATTTTTCTTTTAACTTATTGATTGGAGTTTTATTTTTTGTCTCAAACACACTCCCCTCCTCTGATCTTATGGTTGCATATTTGGGCCTTAGGCATTTAGATTAGGAAGTGCACTATATAGATTAGGAAAGCGAATCACATTTAGTGAGTTTTAGGCTTAACTCTCCTAGCAAGAACTCAGGTCAAACAAAGTCGACCAACCCTAAGGTGACACATGCCAAACTTGAGAAAAGAGACCCTACAAGTTTATCCATGAACACATAATTATCATGCTTGAGCTTAACTAGTTTAATAGAGGCAAATGCCTTGTAGCTGAATTGACACCTCTCTAAGCACTTTGTGCTTGGGGGACTAGGGGAAAAAGATTCGAGTTGTGAGTTAGCAGCATATTGTAATTATCTTTTTTTTAAAAAGTTAAAAGAGTCTAAATTTGGGCTTGGACTTGGTTTGTTTGTTAAATATATAAATATATATATATATATTAGTGTCATAATTTTTCATTCATTCCAGTTTGAGGTTTACACGTTTTCTCATTAATATTACGCATTTAAAACTACTACTAATACAACTAAAGTGTAGCCAAAAAAAAAAAAAACCTGTGTTTTTATTTTATATATATATATTTTTTTTTTGAAAATCCAATTTATAAGTGGATAAAGCAATTTGAAATTCAACAAGAGAGTGACCCTATTTTTTAGGCAATATTTTAGTGGGAGTTAGAGTTGTATTTTTACCGGATTGTCCTTTAGTTTTGTCTCTACTTAAACATAAGGGTGTAGGGACATTTTTGAATCATAAAAATGAGGATTCCAAACCAGTGAAGTCCCTTAAATAGTAGTATAGATAAGCATAACCTAAGTTGAACTTAAGTTATTCATAAACAACTTGGTTCATTTGCAGCCTTATTTAGATTGGGGATAAATGTGCAATGTGCATAGCTGCTTTTATACATATGCGTGACGGGTTCAATGAAATTAGTTTCATACTCAACATTTGATTGTTCAAATCCACACTGAATTAAAATAAAAAAATAAAAAAAAGAATTTCAAAGTCACTGTTGAATTGATAACTTCAAAAGAAATAATATTAATAATAGAGTAATGATAATCACACATTTCTTGTTACACTACATTTACTGTACACACAAAATTACATGGACTAAATTTTTTTTTTTTTAAAAATACAATTTTAGTAAAAATTGTGAAATCATTTTTAATTGAATTCATGTTTTAATAAAATGATTTCAAAATAAGTATGTGCAATAGAATTTTTTGTTAACAATAACAAACTTCAAGGTGGGTTTTGAATAAAATGCCACCTCACCAATTATGAAAAATTGTGAAATAAAAAAGGTTTGAGTAACGTGTAGTATACTAATAATTGATGCACATTTTATATAACTTGCAATCTTATTGAACCTAATATTTATTCAAAAAACCACGTGGAGTGATATCATAGGTGGAGTAGAGATTATGAGGTGAAGGAGGATCTCATGGATATCAGATAAGCTTATACAGTCTTCATCTGTTACAGTTAAGAATTACCGTTAGTCCGTTACTTCCATTCCTGTGTGTCTCACTCTCTCTGTCTCTCTGACTCTGAGTCTCCAATGGCATTGTGTGCACCTACCCACAACCTATCTCTTAGCTCAGTCAAAAGCCATGCAAGAAGAACAAGAAGAAGACCAAGAAGTAGAAGAGGCTATGGGACTGGGATGGTTGCAATGGCAGCTTCATACGAGTACGAGGAGGGACAGTTAGAGCGCCCCAAGTGGGCTGGTCAGACCCCACTCTCTCGTCTTGTTCGAACTATCATGAACTTCAAGCCCCTCTACTCTCTGCTCAAGCTCGGCGCTAGAAATGTCCTCATCAGGTCTCTCTCTCTCTCTCTCTCACACACACACATACACACACACACACAAACACACTCAGAGACACATACACTTATATTCTTAGGTTTTGGAAGTGATTATGGGATGTGGGTGAAACAGTACAGCTGAGAAGAAGAACATTCCATGGAGGGAAATGACAAAGGAGATTCTAGAATCAGATGTATATAAGGAGTTGGAGCGCATTCAGAACCCTTCACTTGTATACCCAGATTGTAATTCTCTATTTCATCAATGCCCAATTTCATTTCCGTTTTGCATTTATCAGTTTTTCTTTCTTGTTAAATTAAATTATATGATTAAATTCTCTATTTATTAATTTGGGTTCAAACCCTATCTTCACCTTACCCTCATTTAAAAAAAAAAATCCCACGCGTTGAACCTTACTTTTTTTTTTTTTTAATACAAGATAAAAATTCTACTCTAACTTAATCGTGTATGAAACTCTATCTTGAAGACTTGAACTCTGATCCTTTCCCCCACACCCCATACCTCACAAACACTTATACTTATGGAGTGACTACAGCACCAAGAGTATGCGGTGGTGAACCTTACTTAATAAGGACAGTTTAGGCCTACACGTAAATGGGGGAGTGTTAGATTAAATTATTAAATTCAACGTTTCCTAATAGTTTAAACTTTTAGAATAATAGTTATCATCTTATTAATCAGTGAAATGTTATTAATTATTATTATCATCAGTGTTGTTGTTAATGTTAGGGAGTGGGCGATGAAGGTGCTATCACTTGCTAGTCATCTTTATTCTAGTTCAACCAGTTAATTATGAAGTGACTGCTTACATTCTAAAAATATCTAAAGTGACCGTTTATTGTACAGATTACCTGAATCCTTTTCATGCATATGATGAGGGCAACCTTTCATGGCTGGTAAAATTTTGAACTTTATTCTGAGCTTGTTTATATGTTTGTACTTCTCTATTTTGCAATTGGAAAACATTCACTTGTTGTATTTTTGTTTGTTTTGGATTAGTTCTGTTTGCACTGAAGGATGAGGTTTAGTGGACCCAAATTAGTACCTAATCAGTTCAGTATAATGTTCTAAACTCTTTCATATTGCAGAAAGCAGTTTCATTTACCTAACATGGGAACTAGAAGCCTTGCCTGTCTTTGTACTTTGATATGCTTATACGCACATCACACTTAGAATTTTCGGGAATACTCAATTGAACCTTTTGACTTATGTCCAAGAGGGTGGGTGCATAGAATTGACTTTTATGGTAGTAACAAATCAATAGAATCCTAAAATTACTCTACAGCTTTATAGTAATTATGAGGATAGGAGAGAGATGAAATGAATGAATGAAAAGGAAAAGAGAGAATCACATATATAATAATATATACTTATGCTGATGCTCTATGTTTTCACTTTTCAGAGTTTGTTGGTTGGGCTTGTCAACATGTTTGCATACGGCCAAATATGTGTCCCTTAGATATGTTCATGTAAAAAAGCTTCAATTCTCTTTCAAGGGACAAATGGGGTCTATTTTAGCTTTGGTGTCTCCTGCTTTTAGAGTGAATCACATACAGCATTTCTGTTTAAGATTGGTGGGATTTTCCACTGAATTACATGTTTTATTATTATTATTATTTTCATATAATGCCATTTCACAGGTTTGATTAGAAATTCAAAATTATTGTCCCCACATGGACGATGCTTATTAACTTACCATTCGCTTATGTTCTGTCAAAATGATTAAGTTCTTGTTAGTGACAATATGTACCTACCTAAATCTTAGTTACTATTACACTGAGACCCTCTTGCTGCTAATATAATTTTTATAAAGGAAATTATGTAAATGAAGTTGTATAATGAGCTATTATCAGTTTTAAAAATAAGATAGTTCAAACACAGGATAATCCTTAAAAACATTGCTTATCTATTGGCAGGCTGCGGCAGAAGCAGAGGCTGCAACCATGTCAATGGTAAGACGAGCAATACCTGATGCTTCTTCCTTAGATGAAGCTAATGAAATACTACGTGGAAATTGGCTTCAAGCGATTGAGCAGCATCATTGGCAGTACTCCGGAAATTCCACGATCAGTGACATCTTAGATGTTGGATGCTCAGTTGGTGTCAGCACAGGATATCTTGCTGACAAGTTTCCATCAGCTAAAGTCACAGTGAGTACAATTTTCAATCTGGAAGTGATATTTCAATGAACTATAATATTGAACTTTGTAATAATTTATATGTCACTATTGAGCTTAAGTTATGTCTTGATACATTTGCTGCAGGGTCTAGATTTGTCACCTTACTTTCTTGCTGTAGCTCAATTTAAGGAAAAGAAAAGATCCCCAAGAAAGAATCCAATAATCTGGATTCATGCAAAAGGGGAAGACACAGGCTTGTTGTCCAACTCCTTTGACCTTGTTTCCATGGCTTATGTGGTATGCGTTGTTGTCTACCTAGTATCTGTCTTGAGTTTTCAACAATTCTTCTTAATTTTTATTGGTGAAATATGAATATCCTGTTTTTGTAGTTAACAAGAATTGTAGAACTTAAAGCACTGTTGGTGTAATCTAAAAAAGTCATATATGCCTTTTTAGATTCGAGAGAGGGATGATAGCAAACAAAAAGGCTAGGTTAGACTTGTTAGGAGAGTCGTACTATTGAAACCCATGTATGATTCAGAACCACATTGAACGTAGTTCTAGTGTTGTGTCAATTTAAATGTTAGTCTTCTCTCTTATATTCTTAAACGTGCTAAATGGAAGCATTCAGTAAAGGTAACTCATTCCTATCCAATACAAAAAAGTATACATCTAGAACAAATTACAATATGTAGCTATTTTCCGGTTCTTGCTCAGTTTGTTACCAGTTATTCACCTAAATTATGTCCATATGCATGTCTTTATATGAGAGAGAGACAGAGAGTAATGGATGTGAAGTACAATAGTTGTAAGACTCTAGCACAATTCTAAAAGACTTATTTTAGGAGATCTAAACCATAGGATTATGTAATTGTTGATGGTTCATGTGAAACTGAACCCTGATGGTTCCATACCTTTCTTATGATTTGCAAATTTTTAAAAGTGACATAAAAGGTAAAGCAATTGCTCTACTTCAAGGTCTTGGGAATCTTTTATACCTGGGATGCCCCCTATGATGATAGAGGGTGACTCTTCCATGTACAAAAGGGGGCTTGCATTGAATAATCTTAGGTTCTGGAGGAAAACTTGCTTAGAACTTCTTTGGCAAAGGTGGACCTTTATGGGTGCTGAGATTGACCTTTGCAGTTCTGGAGGAAAACTTGCTTAGTCTACTTCTCATTTGTATATTTTTATTTTGTTTCATTTCAAATTGCATTAAACTTTTGTAAGATTACAAGTAGTCAAGCCTTACAATTGAACTTGAGTCTTGGATATAGATATTCTCGAGCTTTGTGTAGTTCTGACAGAAAACTCTAAATTTATATTACCAAAAATACATTCTGATGTGCTGAAGAATCTATGTCCAACGTCCTGAAAGAATTGCAACGGATGCTCCCCATGAGGTGGATTACCAGAAAAATCATTTCAGAATGTACAATAATCACCCATTTAACGGAGGGAATGCTCCTATCTAGTTTACAGGACGTAAGATCATGGGTACTTGAAAATTTCCTCAAAAAAAAATAAAGAAAGTGCTCTAAAAATCTGTTTGACTTGCTTTCTGTAAAGCTCCTCATCATAAGAAATATTTGCAGATACATATGCTTCTGACTCCCTAATTTCTATGCAGCTTCATGAATGTCCTGAAAAGGCAATAGTCAATTTAGTGAAGGAAGCATTCCGTCTCCTTCGACCAGGAGGCACAGTTGCCTTGACGGATAATTCAGTAAATTTTCATATCATAAATCCTTAATTCTTAATAATGTGTTCTACTGCTATAACATCACTCATTTTAGTTCTGCTATCTGTGCAGCCAAAGTCAAAGATCCTTCAGGTATGATCTCAATTCTTCTAATATGATTCTGTTTCTATTACGGCAGTTTAGTATAGTAAATCTTTGCATAACAAACTTAATTTAAGAATACAAAATTTTATATTTCTTTCTACAATATTTTCTATTAGAAAGGAAAGTAATCGAAACACAGGAGTTTACTCAATCTTTAACTGGAAGATATTGAATTGTTATTTGGAATCTTGAGAATAAAAAGTGTTGAAAAAATTGCCAAAAAATTTTGGAAGCTCAAAACATTATGAAAGTTTACTTGAACCTCAGCAAACCATAGAAACCGGCATACTTTGGTGGCATTGATTAATGTTAAGTTCATCAATAATCTTAGGGGCTATGTCTTATGGTTTTTCATCTATTGTAGGAATTGTCTCCAGTTCTGTTCACTTTGATGAAGAGCACTGAACCATTCCTAGATGAATACTACCTGAATGATCTGGAAGCAACATTGAGAGAAGCTGGATTTGTTAATGTACACACAATTCTCACTGACCCAAGACACAGGACAGTGACTGCAACAGTGCCTCATTAACCCATCACATTTAGCTCCAATTGAGAATCTATTGGCTCCAAGTCTAAGGACCACAGCTTTACTGCATAAATATACAAGTTTGACATCATGGAACATATATGCCTTGAACCTACTTCTGAGGGTTATTCATTTAACATTTTGTTTGTTCCTTGGGTCCCTATTGTTAAATGTACTTCACAGAATGACATGAGAGTTTTATTGCTTGTTTAGTTGGCATCAGATTGCTTTGTTGGCTCTTTATTTTATGTTTGTAAATTGAGAACTCTACTGAAAACTCTCTCAAGGATACATATTTTTTACGGCATCAAGTTTGTTTCTTGAGCTGTATTTGGGTATTATCTAGTTGGACAGAACTTGATGCGCGTTGTAACTTTTTTTTTTTTTGGAGAAAGTGATGCGTGTTGTAACTTGTAAGCAAATTTATTGGACTTTGGAACATAATTTTAGTTGAAACGCATTTGATGTTTTTCTGGTGTGATGATGTTCATTTTCGGACCGCTTTCGATAGTTAATGGGCACGTGTAGCAACGAAAATAACATTTTTTATTTACATCATTTTCAGTTACATCATATTGAAAATAACTAATGAAAAAGCAATAAAGGGTATGCTTGGATACCGTTTATTTGCTAAAAATTGAAAACTTATTACTGAAAATACTGTAGCAAAATAATTTTTAAAGGTATGAATAATGCTGTGGGATCCAAATTTACCTAGAAATCTGTGTGTTTGTTGACTTTTGTGGGTCCGTGAACAATATCTATAGGATCCACTAAAAAAATGTAGATGCACGGATTGGACAAAACGCCCAATCCAAACGCACGCAAAGTTGACACGTTTTTCCTTATTATTTTTCATTTCGTTCTTCATAATTTTCAGTGAAAAAAACAACTTTTTCCCCTCTACAAAATCAATTTTAATTTCTAATATTTATATTTGGTAAAAAAAAAATTTAAAAAACTCTTAATTAAATCAATACCCTTATTTTAAATGTCCAAGAAGAGTCGGATTATACAATATTTATGTATATAATATATATAAAATGGATAGAAATTTGGCTCATAATATGTTTGAAACTATTTTTTCCAATCCATTATATAGCAAAATATTAAAACTATTCATGTATATTTTTAAATAGGTCACATGATTCATTAAAGAAGTTATGTTACTAAATTTATATATAAATGGTCTCTTCAACTACCACATACTAAACCCCAAGAGATTGGTTTAGTAATTCATATTTCGTAGTATCTCATGATATCCATAGGATTTGGATTCAAAACCTCTTTGCTAGCGCGCACACACATATGGGGAGAGGGGGGAAGGTTTTTAAAGAAACTTACAGTGGTGCATATCCAAAAGGGCTTAACTCTTGAATATACAACACAGGCTTTAAACCTCTTTAACTCACACTCATTTAGTATTCTAAAAAAAAAAAAAAAAAAATCCTCTTTGCTAGCATCTAGGAGCCACCCTTAAATGATTTCTCCTTATAAAAACTTAGTACATGTGGTAGAAGGGGTTTGTGTATACATAAAAGATACTCAAAAATGTTTGGATACTCTCATTTGTCCAAAAAAAAAAAAAAAATTTGTATCATACTAGTAGGTTGGAATAAGATAACTCCAAATATGAACCAAACTTTTTTCATATAAAAAATGTATGTATAAAATACCCCAAAAGTTGAGGTTTTAATTTTGGGTCTATATGGAGATGGAGATACTCCACCAGACATTGCAAATGTTGTAGTTTTGATTTAACTATGCTTTAATAAATTTCAATCCTGTTTTCTCTCAAAAAAAAAAAAAAAAAAAAAAAAAACCCTAGTTAGCTAACCATTTTTTTAGAAGAAAAAATTTAGAAGTTAGCTAACCTAACTCATCCATAAGACCTTCATCAATTTGCTTTAAAAAAAGAAAGAAAAAAACTTTTGGTTTTGCATCTAGTTCTTCCAATCCATCATATAGTCGGATATTCCATTAATCCAACAACCAAATCATAACTATTCTAGTGGATATTCCCCTATAATCAAAAGCTTTCTTTTCCTTGAAAATCAAGCAAACCTTTATCGTTTTTATTTTTTTATTTTTATAAAAATAAAGTAAACCAATCCACCAAAATCCAGATATTGACTCCATCAAAGATCCAGACCGTCCCTTGCACGACTTTTTTTCAATCAACAAGTCCCATGAGACACAGTCTCTGATAACAAAAAGTAATGTGATCAAACGGCTCTAAATAATCGTGGTGTAAAACACTGAGGCACTACTCCTTTCTTTGCTGCTTCGTCCTTGTTCTGAGAATTTGGGTAACTGAAACCGACCTTCTTCCTTCCTGTAAAACTTTCTCAAAGTTTCTAAAATACCTAAAGAATTTTACCAAATTATAATCTAGTCCCCCCAAAGTTCAGCTTCAGATCCCAAACCCATATTCAATTTCTCATTTCTCTGCTATCAATTTGAACCTCTCTCTCTCTCTCTCATGGAAAAAGAGGAGGAGAAGAAATCTACGGGTGATGAAAGCGTGGATGTGAATGAAGAAACTGAAGCAATAGAGCTTATTCTCTTCCAAGTCCCTGAATGTTACGTCTACATAGTAAGTCAAAATCTGTGCTTTTTTCTCTACTCTTTTTTGTATTTCTCTATCTGGGTTTTGTTGAAATCAATAGCATTTTTGTCGTGAAGCATTGGGTTCTCTGTTATTTGTGCTTTGATTTTGTAAATGGGTTTCCTTTAATTCAGTGTAATTTTTTTTATAATTCACTGGGTTTGTTGTTCCTGTGTAGTTTTGTTAATGGGTTTCTTTGAAATCAATTGCATTGTTGTAATTCATTGACCTTTTAAAAAAAATGTTGTTTTTTGTTAATGGGTTACTTGGGAATCAATAGGATTTTTGTTTTAATTCTTGATGATTATCAATGTCACTGATCAAGATTGTGTTTTGAACTGTTTATTTTTAGTATTGTTGGGTGGAGAAGAGGTTTTAAGTTGTTAAAACAACTGTTGTGACAATGAATTTGGGATTGGTTACAAGAAATCTATGCCCTTGTGATACATGTGGTATTCTTTAGCTTTTATTTACATTGACTATTGTTTGCTAGATTAGTTATGTTTAGGTTGTTCCATGAATCAGACAAGGTTTTGGGTATTGAGTTACTTGTTAAAGATCTTAGGTTTTTAGTTATGAGATCACTACATTCACTAAGTCTGCACTTCCATATAATTTAGAACAGATGACGCAGAGAGACAAATATCATCTTGTGTTTGAAATCAAATTTGTATGTACATAACAGTTTCTTAGTTCTATATGACACTTAAATTACTTGGAATTTCTCTTTAAGTTTTGATATGGATGACTTTGAAATATTGTTCTGTTAAGTTTATTGTTATGTTGTTTTTTCTGTTTTGTAGATTCCACCAAGGAAAAGTGCAGCTTCCTACAGGTTTTTTTCTTAACTTGTTAAAATGTGATGCCTAATATCTAAAGGATCTTTGATATATTGAAATTTCTACTGTTTTTCAGTGCTTAAAGAAGCTAAATTACTTCTTGTTATGCTTTGTCCAATTCTTACCAAAAAATGGGGATCAATTTTTATGCCTCTGATGTTCATTTTCAGGGCTGATGAGTGGGATGTCAACAAATGGGCATGGGAGGGCATGTTGAAAGTTATTAGCAAGGGAGAAGAATGCATTATCAGACTTGAAGACAAGACCACAGGTAAGATCATATTTAATTTGCTAAAGGAGCAACCTGTAAGGTTCATATACCTCAGAAATAACTATTATTTGTTCAACAATAATCTAATATATCTGAAATAGGTGAACTATATGCTCGGGCTTTTTTGAGAAATGGTGAGCCACATCCAGTGGAACCTGTAATTGATAGCAGCAGGTTGATTCTTTTTCTCACTGAAGTTAAAGCCCATCTTTGTTGGACAATAAATGTTGGACAGTGCAGTTACTTTTTCTAAATGTTAATATTATTATTCAGCAACTGTAGGATGTCTAAATAATAATTCTTTCTCTGGCAGATATTTTGTTCTTCGCATAGAAGAGAACATCGGTAAGCAACTATGCCTCTTGTTTCTTTATTTTTCTTTTTTTTACTGAATAGTTATACCATTTAACCATTTAGCCATTACAAAAATCGAAATGATTGTCTAAATTTCTATATTCCATTCATAACTGAATTTCGAGTTACATACTTATTTTTTAAAATAAATAATTTAAAAAAAAAAGAATCTCAAGTTAGATTTCCCCCCCTCCCCCACCCCACCTGATGCAGTACCAACCAAAACTAATGCAACACCGTAAATTGAATAACAGGAAATAAAATGACCAAGGAATCCGTATCTAGGCTTGCTTAGCTCCGTCACCAAGCAAGAAAGAAAAAACCTAGGAATTAGCACCTACGGTTGGTTGGAATTCACACCATACCATTGAGAAAATTTTGTCTAAAATTTTATTAATGGAGCAAACTGTTAACTTGTCTCCATTGGAGTACAATAGTCTACTTATGTAGACTACTAGGACTTAACCCTAATTCTAATTGACCTTGGAAAACTCAATTATACATTATGAAAATAAACCTGACTCTGGGAAATTAAATAAAATTTGAATAACCTAATTAACTAATAATACCTAAAATAAAATCCAATTGACACCTAAAATTAAACAAAACTAAAAATAAAATTTTCTTTGTGCATTTTGCATCACCACCCAAAGAAAAGAAAAGAAAAGGCAACCTTTAGAGGAAAGAATAGGAGATAAAAGGTGAGGAAAAACAATAAAAAGGAGTCAAGGCTTGTCACTACAGTAAAATGATTCTTCTACCATAATCACTATGCCTACCACCACTCAGCATGAGAACCTGCCTTTACCTGATCTTGGTGTTTTTAAGAATAAACAGATTTGTTAAAGAGGCAACACTCATTGCCTGCTACATACATGGGGCTGCTACTGTTATGTGTATAATTCCAACAATAGTTGAATATCTTTTATTTTCTGTACTAATATCCTTTTAGTGTCGGGTCATAGGTTTAGGAATCAAATATTAAATTCAGTTCGATATTAGCCATTTGTGTTGATTTGTATGCTTTTCGCAACTGTTAACCCTGCCTTTTAGAAAATATGATATTTTCTGTGATTTTTCTTTTTGATTAGTAAGAACTTATATAAAAATTTAAAGGGAGTGCTGTCCTCAAATATACAGGAAGTTTACAAGAGAACCTTAAAAATTACGATAAGCATTTTGAAAAATCAAGAAAATCCAGAAAAGAAGATGGTAGACTGCCCAAAGCAGTCATCAGTTAATATGAAGATTGTACAAACAAAGGTTTTAACTTGTTCACTGAAATTTCCTTTCTGTTGAAAGTCCAGGTATTTCATTCAGGCCAAATAGTCCACATAATATTAATGGGGACCACACTCGATATCAAAAAACCTTTATGGTGACCATGCATCCCTTACTTGAGAGATGATACAAGAAAGTGTACCATTGTTTTGTAGGCACCTCTTAATATATCGTTTAATGTAACTATCTGGTTAGTGGTTGTATCAAGTCAGGTAAAAACCTTTATGGTGACCATGCATCCCTTTTCAACAAAGAAGACCTTCAACTGCTCAACTACCTTTTTTGTCATCCCCTAATGAATCCCAAAGAACAGAGGAAAAAAAGAAAAAAAAGGTTAACACATGCTTGATGCTGCATGCAATGGACAATGTAATAACAAGAAACCAACTGCTTTGCCACTGTAGTTTACATATGGAATAACCATATTCTATAATAATTTTCCTTTTAATCAGGTTATCAACTATTAAAATCTTTCCCATGGTGGCTACCCAAGCCAAAAAAAAACCTTCCGTGGTACTTTAGCATCCTAAGTACTCTTCCCAAGTGAAAATAATAGGCATTAAGCCCTCTCAAATCCTCATAAAAGAACTGAACATCAAATATACCGATCTTGATGCCCATTTGAAAAATGTTTGACCCCCCTATTTTTGATGCTATATGTGCCTTTGCTCTGTACTTCATTCTTTTTTTCATGATCTTTTTTAGTATGCTTCTCATTCATCTTGAGGTTATGCAGGTGGTCGTCTTCGGCATGCTTTCATTGGCTTAGGGTTTCGAGAAAGAACAGAAGCTTATGATTTCCAGGCAGCCCTGCATGATCACATGAAGTATCTTCCTATCTACTATATGCAATTTTTACCTTTTTATCCTATGCTTTTTATCTTCAAATGTGTTTGAACTGCTGTTTCTTAATTCATGCTGGCTTAGAAGATCAATTTCAATGAGAAAAACTGATTTATCCTAAATTGTCTTGAAGATATCTGAACAAAAAGAAAACTGCAGAAGAGATGGAACAACATTACCAGCAGGCTTCTTCAGTAGATTACAGTTTAAAAGATGGCGAGACTCTTGTGCTCCAACTGAAGAGCAACGTGAGTGTCATTTTCATTTGACTGTTATATTGAATGAATAATGTCGAATTTTCATTATTTTGGTTGAATTTAACCCTTTTTTGGTGTCAACAGAAAAGTGGTAGTTGTGTGAAGTCAAAATTTTTTGACCAGAGTTTGAACAATCCCTCAGAGGAAAAGGGTAACCGGAAAGAGTCCATAATTCCGATCAAACCACCACCTCCTCCCCCAGCACCACTTTCTCCTGCTGTTACTGTCCAGAAGTCTCCAACAAATGGACCACCAAATTTCAATCTTGAGGGAACTTCCAAAGATGAGGCCCCAGAATCAACAAAAGAAGAGGCTAAAGAGCTAACTTCTTCTGAAAGTCACAGCCAACAGGATATAGCAGATGATGATTACGGGGATTTTCAAGCAGCTGGGTCACATGGTCTATGATACTGATATTTTATACTTGTGCTCAAATTCTTCCCTGGTTTTAATGGTTTGGAATTTGTGATAGCTTAGGTACTTACACTTCAAAACTTCCTTTGGTCTGGTAAATATCTGGTAAATACTACACAATTTGGAGTTGGTTAGAGACTGAACTTTGATGATGCGAGTCATTTTATTTATTTGTTTCTTACAAGATCCAGTACATGGGGAATGCAAACCGCCTTTCCTTTGTGTGGTGTTTAAAATTATCCTAATTTTTAAGTAGACAAAATGAACTTATATCTTTAGTTACATTAACATCAGAATGAAGTTGAGTGCAGTCTGGCAATAATTAAGCCTCTTTCTTTTCCCAGATATGTCTTCATCCTTCCTTTTTGACTATAACACTCCAATCCATCACTCGTAAATCGTATTCCAATGATTTACCACCAAGCTTAACTATTAGTGATATCTGAAGGAGTTGTTCTGGCATTGTCACTCTTGTTTTTATCTCCTTTTGTGGTCTATACACATTTCCCAGTAAATTTGGTTGAATTCTAGTGGTGGTTATTTTTTATGGAGTTGCTCTTTTTTGTGAAAGAAGTTCCCTTTTTTCTGTGATGTATGAAGATCGTGTTCTCTCTCTCACTCATTGTTCTTGTTTCCAATTTCTATGTCCTTTACGGTTCTTGCTCTATCTTCCATTTCTATTTGATTTGTTTGAATGTTATTAGATTTTTCTCTGAAACCTTCTTATGTTTAAGACAAAAAGGACAAAAAGAAGCATAAGTTACAGAATGCAACTGAATATTGTGTACCAGGGCATTTAGGACTTCAATAGTGGTTCACAATGAACGGAAAGACAGCAAGGATGAAATGATCAAAACTAGCTAATGGTAGACTTCTTAAGCAGATACGTAATAAGTACAAAGGATTCCAATGGAAAACATTCAGCAAAGAAAAATAAAAAACTCCCATGGCAAACAAATTTGCTCAAGCTTAGCTCCAGTTGTATTGACTATTGGGCTTGAGTGTATTGTACCTGATGATGGAATGGCAATATCTACACTATACTAGTTGCCTTAGATTGTTATTCCATTTCTATTATTATTAGGATTACTACAACAACTTTGATGCGGTCAAATGCTTGGAGAACAGGAAGGGAAAAAAGGAAAAGAAAAGAAAAGGCATAAATGTGAAATACCAGTCGACGTAGCACATAAATCTTGCGAAGATGACGTGATGTGGGATGCATGTGAATATAGATGCAAAATGCTTTTGTGCTTTCATGGAGTATAAGCCATGTCTTCAAAAGAGTATAATTCTCATATACACCCATACACATCGCTCTTGTTAAATTATCTTTTGCTTTTTTAAATTGAAAAATTGCTTGACTAATTAATTTCTTCACCTGCATAAAGCTCTGTTGGGAAAGGGAAACTAATTAGCCAAAGGAATTAGACGATTTGTACAACTGTGTATTATCCGAGTTTCTTGCTTCAAAGCTAAAACAGCATCATACTTTAATGCTTACTACAACATTTTGTGTTTATAAATTCCTACTCTAAGATTTTGTTTTTATAACTCAAATGCACAAATATCCTTCCTGCATTTGGATACTTAAATTTGGATTTTGATTTGAATTTGAATTTTAAAGTGATGAATTTGAAATACCTTAATTCCAAATCTATAAATATTGAAGTATGTCTTATGGAATTCTAAAATTCTATGAATTTAAAAGTTATTTCAAATTCAAAGATTTTAAAGTTTAAAATCTTTGTTGGATTTGTCAAATGACTCAAATCTAACTCTTTGACCAATTTTTGACTATCCAAATAAGGTATTTGAATTTTGATCACCCAAATCTAAATCTATGTGCTCAAATCTTGACATCCAAACACACCTTGCCCTTGAATGGGTAAAAGACGCATGAAAATAGTTTAGTTCCAGACTAATTTGGAGCTATCTTCTTCTAATCCACTATGTGACGATTGAAGAGACAATTTATGTATAATATTAGTCGCATGACTTTTTAAGGAGTCGTTTGACTTGTTTAGATAATATACATGAATATCTTATAAATCGCCATAAAATGAGTTGGGAGAGATTCAACCAAATGTTTGAAGTTAAACTTTTTCCATTGGTCTTTTACACATTTTTGTGTTAAAAAGAACTCCTGATTTTAGTTTAGCTTCCAATTTTTGGCCTTTTTTCTCACCTTTTACTAAATAAACAACAAAAATTCACAAAAAAAAATAATAATAATAATTTAACTTTTATCTTTTTATCTCACCTTTAACAAATAAACTACCAAAAATTATGGGATGCCAAACTCTTAATAACTTATAAATAAATGTTATAATAATAATAATAATAATAATAATAATAATAATATGTTTGTTTAAATGTTCTTGATGTGATTTATAAGCTTATATTGTAAAAGAAAGACAAAGTTGAAAGTTATTACCAATTTTAATAAAAATAAAAGGACATGCAAAACAAAGTAGAAGTATGTTAATAAATAGAGAAATACTATGACCATAATATTTTCACAACAAATACTAGGTGGCAAGTTGTTAATGGCTGATATTGATAAAAGAAAGGTAATTTCAAAATTTGTTCAAATTAAAACTAGTAACAATCTGTCACCTAAGATTTATCAAGAAAATATTGGGAATGTAATAGTTCTCAAATAAATATGATCGATAAATATCTTAATTAATTTTTTTGTGATTGGTAAGAGATTATTTATAGATAAGATATGTAATGCCCTTAACATTATTCCTAAAAAACATAACTTACCAAAAACAAATTATAGAAAGGAGTTGACCAGACAAAAAAAGAAAAGAAGTGGGGGAAAAGAAATCCAAAAACACAGAAATAAATCATGATCAAATTTAGACCCTAAACAAAGAAAAGCTGAATTAAACCTAAAATAAACAAGAATGAGAGGACCCCACCCACCGGAAAATTGAAAACGAATTGGAAAGGCCTACCAATATATTTTGGCCCCTATATTTCTCTATCTTAATATTTTTTTGAAGGATTTGTCTATCTTAATTTTCTTGAAAAAGACACGTGTCAATCTTATAGGACTTCAAGAAGCCCAAGTGAACTGTGTCTATACGTTTCTCTCTCTCTCTCTCTCTCCCCTAGACATAGTATTTCTATTTGTTTTAAAACAAAACTCTCTCTCTCTCCTAGACATAGTATTTCTATTTTTTTAAAAAAAAACTTTGTTTCTATTATTTTGTTTGGTCCTATAAAAACTGAACTGAATTTGGGTTTTATGCAAAATCTCTGTCAGGCTTTTGGCTTGTGGCCTGGGTTTTCGCCATCTCTCACAACACGTAAGTTTTGAAGCTTCAATTTCAGCTAAATAAGGAAAAGGGTTTCTAATTTTTTGATCATATTTCCTTTGTTTCATTCAAAATCCAGTCTTGCATATCATGTAGGCTATAATCCTGTTACTGAAATTTTCATGTGCTTTACTTTCTTTTTATCTGTTGAAACAACTTTGGTCTTTTGTTGGTGGACTTATTTTGATCATCATGTCTAAACATAGCTGAAGATGAGATTAAAAAAAAAAAAAAAAAGTATGTTGCTTTGGTTCTGGTTTTTGGGTAATTAGTCTTATTTTTATTGGTGAAGAAAATTTGGAATTTTGGGGGTGAAGTGGTTGACCTTCTGGGTTGTATTTGTTAAATTACTTGAAGGGTTTGATCGGAAGTTTTGTTTTCAGGTGGGTGTTCTTGGTGAATGAGCTTTCATGTACTGTTTCTCCATGGTTGGTTGAATTTTTCATGAAAAAAGATATGCTATTTGTTCTTTTTTGAAATTTAAATTTTTTTGAATGAATGCTAATCTTGTTTCGAGATAATAATGATCAGATATGAGACATCAACAGTCCTCCTGCATGGTGATGGAATAAACCTCTGCCCCACAAATTTCTTTATAAACCCTTTTCATGTATCTGCCCTTCTGCAAAAGAATGAATATCTCATAAGGTTTAGTGTTTTGCGCTTTGCAAATTTGCAGCAAGTCTAAAGTTTTGAACTTGCATTCTTTAAAGCACTTATGAGGCATCTTGATTATAGCTAATGGCATGATACCTCATCATTTTGGCTAAAGTTTTGAGCTTTCAATCTTTAAGGAATTTATGAGGCATCCTGATTTTTTTTTTTTTTCCTTTTTCTTTTTTAATAATAATCAAGGCATCCTGATTAAGAGTAATGGCATGATATCTGATCATTTTGGTTGGCTTCTTATGCAAGTGATCCTTGCAAATAGTTATTAGCATCAACTTTTGGGAGTCTTGTTGTTGTTTAGAATGTGTTTTATTTTATTTTGTGAGACAAATGATCAAGCAGTTTATTTTGAACTTAATTAGGCTGAAACTTGGCCTGTCTGGTGGAATTGCAATGTTAGTCCATTTGATACCAATTTTTTAGAGCCAAGACATCAAGATTAATATTTGTTGTCATTTTTAATCACCAAGTGACTTATAGTGGATTGTATATATAATATCAGCCTTATCAGTGGATGGTGCCATCAGAAAACCTTATTAAAAGGATTATTGTTCTTTTATATATATATATATATATATATATATATATATATATATATAAAGAGTAAAAGTAAAAGGATTGATGTTACCTTGAATACAATTAGCTATCCCTTCCTGCATGCTAGTGTTACATTCATGCAACTTATTGGTGGATTGTATATGTGATATCAGGGGATGGTGCCCTCAATAACAAACTTAATTTAAGGCATTAATGTTACCTTGAATATACAGTAAGCTATCTCTGCATCCCTGTCAGCTAGTGTTGCATGTCTTGACTATTGCTTCACTCCTGTGGGTAAGTTTATACCCATACGAGCTCAAAATGTTGCCTTGAGAACCATATCTAATTGATATGGTTTCACTTAGAGAATTACTGATTTGTTTTAATTTTATACGACTTGTTGCAAAATTTCAAATTTTGTGGGTCATCGCTGCATTTCGAACAGCATTTGAACTGAAATATGTGGTTACACTATGAAAATTCTATTAATTGTTCTGAACATAGTAATCCCAGTTAAATGTGTTGCCTTTTATGGATTAGCTGATATTTGAACAGTCATTGTGGTTCTGTTTTCAGTAACCATTGTGACTTTTTTCTACGCACTATGATTTTCAATCTGAAGTTGCATACTTTTCCTTCGCAACTGGAAATTTGGTAGACCTGTTAATATTTTTTTGTTGGCAAGATTCTTACAATTTGTTCTGCTGGTTGTCCACTATATGTCAGCTGGGTCTCTATGAAAATGGTTGCTACCGCCTACATGTATCTATGCTTTCCTGAAGTTCTCAAATTCTATTTTTTCCTTTTTTGTTATACACTTCAGACGATGAATTAGGTTTATATAGCGCACTTTTTCATGATAAGATATTTTATTATTTTTTTTTTTGGTTAATGGTAATCACATATTTCTGTGGCTAGATTATCATAGTTCACTGAGCAGAACATGATTAATTCATTTCTTTTTAGCTTCAACTATGTTTCATCTAATTTTCCTGCTGTATGTCTTGCAGTGTGACCTGAAAGAATTGTAACCTTTTCATTACCACACTATAGTGGAAGAAGTCCAAAAACCTGTTCCAACAAAGTTTATGCATGATCACAATGGATGCAAAAGGTATAAAATGGGTTGGGAACATATATCAAAAGTTTGAAGCTATGTGCTTGGAGGTGGAAGAAATAATGTACCAGGTATGTCTTTTTGGATAATTAGCCTTTAGCTGTCCCCCACATTCTGAGTTCCAATTATGACTCTTAAGAACTAGCAGCTTATCAGCAGCAGTAGTCCCTTACTCCTATGACTGCTGCTTGTAAAAGTACTGCTGCTACTTCCAGACCAATCCTTTTTACTTTGACCATAATTGCCTTGATCTTCATATGATTCTTTTCTTTAGTATTCGTTTGTCAAGATAGTTGATCTATGATCATCTGTATGAGATCGCTTGTATCCATTTATCATGGATATGTTTGAGTCAACTGTCTTCATCTGAACTGGTGGGCTTGCTAGTTTCATTCCTCCCTGAACATTAAGGTTATTATTATCTTTATTGTTTTGGAACAGGACACGGTCAAATATGTTGAGGATCAGGTTCAGAATGTTGGGGCAACCGTTAAAAGGTTCTATTCAGATGTCGTGCAAGATTTTACTCCCCCATTCTCAGAGGATCCTGTGAAAGTGCCAGCCTCTGAGTTACCTGTAGAACGCTATTCTGATGTTGGGATCTATAGAAGGCGAAAAGTAGGTATGAAAAAAGATCCTCTGAGGGTTGATGTTGGGAAACAAGCTGAGGATTCAAAAGTAATTTCTGGTATGAATAAAAATGTGGGCTGTGCAAGATCTCTTCATGCTGTTCGTGATGTAGATAATTTGTGCCAACTATCTTCTGGGGATTCTGTGAAAGGAACTTGCTCTGAGGCATTTTCAGGACATTATAGGGATGGGAATATCTATAACAAGTCAAACCTTGGTATCCAAGAAATTCCAGAAAATAACAAACTGCCACAGACTGAAATGTCAGGTGAAATTGCACCTATAAATGACGTGGGCAGAGCATCATCAGAACTCTCAAATCAAATTCAGGGGGCCTCATGTGACCAGACAGTTACAGTTTCAGCCCCTGCTTTGGTTGAAGTTGGAAGGTTTGACTCCATAGCAGAAAGTTGTAATGAGGTTGAAAATGCAAGTGAACATATAAATGATGACTCAATGCATAGTGCATCATCTGATATGACTTTTTTGGTTGACTCTGTTGGAAATGAAGGAAAAGAAATGAGACCTCCATCATCTGATGGCCACTCAGCTGAGTCAAATGGTGACTATTTCCTTGTTCATAATTGGCTGTTGTTTTTCTTCCCTTTTGCTGGTTTCTTTCTTTTGACTAATGGTTTTTGCAGCTGCGGACATTTGTACAAACAATGGGGCGATTTCTCTTTTTGGTTCCTCGCTGGATTTAGTACAGTACAATGAAGTTGCTGATAAGGAGGTTTTTGTGTCTCATCCAGGTATTATTACATTTCATCTGGATGCTTTATATGAATCTTCTCCTCCTTGTTATTAAGATAAGGAGGAAGAGTTTGTTGATGTTGAAAATGGATCAATGAGGCATCTCGATCTGTTTCATATTGCTTATTTTCACATGTTACAAAATTTGCAGGAAGATCAGATGACTGGAGTTTGGAGGCGCTTGAGAGTAGTACTGTTTCTGAACGGGGAGTGGAGACCACCCAACAAGATGCTAAGGTAAAGCTTGAGGAAACCTGTATTCTTGTGGATGGAGATGAACTTCATTTTGTTCCTCACAAGGAAGGCAAACGCAGGCCGTACAAGGTACTCTCTCTTGCTATATGTGTATGTGCATGTATGTGTGTAATTGCTTCTAATTGCACATTTTTCTTTTTCAGAAAAAGATTCAGGAAGCCTTTTCTTCAAGAATAAGGTCGGCAAGGAAGCATGAGTATGAGCAGCTGGCAGTTTGGCATGGGTCTGATGGAAAAATAAGTAAAGCATCGGCTGAGAGTTCAACGCCAACTCTTCCTCTGGTGAACAGGAAGAAAACCACAACTAATGATTTCAATGAAACTGAGTGGGAGCTTCTCTAGATACAAAAGTATTTACTTTGTAAATAATTAGTGACTGCTTATGCAGCCTCCCATTGCAAGCTAAAAAGTTGATTAAGGTGCTGTGCTCGACATTGAATGTGGCAGCCAAAATTCTACCTCTTATATAAGTTATATGAAGTGGGTAAAATGGTTTAAAAAAAAAAGGGGGGGAAAAAGGACCTTGCTTTATGGTGATGAAATTTATGAAATAAATTAAAATTACCAACTACCAAATACCCCATCTGTAGGGTTAAAAGCAGGTCTATTTACTTTACAAATATGATGTGCAAACGTTTGCTGTCTGTGCTTGTGCTCAGCATTGTTAGTAAATACTCCTTTATATTTAATGAAAGTGTTATATCAATATCGACCTATTTCATATGTTGGTCATGCTACTTAGTGAGATTTAGATTTTGTGTGTTACCCTGGTTAGAGGAAGCACATGTTGTGGATTCTTGGATTTGGCTATTCTAGAGGGTAGCAATTGGTCAAGCATATTTATAGATGCACTATATATAAATATTTTCTCAGCAAGCTAAACAGTTTGTTTTTATAGTTTATACCATACTATAGGCTCATCTTGGAGAAATTGTGAAGTAGAGAACTAATGGTCTTCGTCATTCACTTCCAGGTACTGGCACTGAAGTGGGAGTGTTAATACTTTCCTATGCACAAACTACTCTGAGTCTTAAACATCTCACTATTGTTTCTCATAAGTTTTTACATTTTCAAGTAGTGCTACCTTATTTGAATCAGGGATTACTAAAGAGACAAATATGGGATTGCTTATAGCATTAATGAATATTCAACTATGAAATCGGTTTCATTTCAAATTTAGCTGGGATTCTAATTGAAGATTGTAAATAATGTCATATACGACACAAGTAGTTGGTTCCAAAGCCAAATAGTTGAAAAGTTTGTGTCCTTTATCCCTTATCCTTCAAAATTCTGTAAAGGCGTATATATATATATATATAGGTTGAGAAAAACCAATAAAAAATTATTTACCTACTTTGGGTAGATGAGTGAGTAAAACATTTCATTTATGTTCCAGGGAACCAATTCAAACTTGGGTAGTACTGGTTTAGACTTTTCCCAAACTACAGTTGACAAATTTGCGTTACTGGGTTGATCTATGAGTATATGTTCAGTACGAGACCTTACCATAATGATTGCCATTATCAACATTTTCGGTGGATGGGCCATCAGGTTATCAAAGCTCGATATCAGAATGGTTCGGAAACAAGTTCACATATTACCAAGATTGGCACTAAACGAGTGGTAAAATTAAATTTAAAAAAAAAAAAAAAATGTAGCACTGCTGAAAACTAATTCAATTGGTGTGAATTGCAAACAATTCAATTCTCTTTTAAGAATTTCTATTTTCTACATTTGAACATAATTTTTTCAAGCAAACAATTCAAGATCAAACAATTAGATGTTAAGAAATAGGAATATCTCTGGACTTGTCTAAGACCATAGATGCATACACTAGCCTGTTCCATGTATCCGGCAATCCAGGCAAACACCAGTGGCTGCAATCGGCATAAGTCAATGGATCACTTCGTTGTTTTACTGTCAACAGCTTCCCTTGCCTCGATGTGTAGATTGATGGATGTGCATCTCTTCGATATTGAGATAGATTTGTGATGTTCAAGTACCTCGCTGGTTTGCTCATTCTGCCAATTGTTCTCTCAACAATCTCTACCAATGACTTGGGAAATGTTGCAACATAGGACTCATCCATGATGGGTTTGGTTTCATTGTAACACCACTGATCCTCTTTGTGTTCTGGTGATATGCTTCGGAAAAATACCTTGGTATTGTTCATGTCCACATTCTTATCAATCCAATGAGCCCAAGTTTTCATGGCTGTCTCCAATGCTAATTCAATCTCCATCTTCCTCACTACTTTTCCTCTATACAAAATATAATTCAACCTGCAAAAGTCTCTCAAATTAGATATAGTGCCCATTTGTTTGTACTTTCAGATGACAAAAAGTACTTTTTACTTCAAAGTTCAAAATGCTAGGTGTTTGGCGAGTATTAAAAAGCTGTTTTAGCAAGAAAGTTGCTTTTTCAAAAAGTGCAAGACCTCCAAAAACCCAAAGGACCTTCGGCCAGCTTTTGCAAAAAAGTCACTTCAACTTTCAGAAATTGTTGGTTCAATTACCTAATTGCCCACTTGTTTTATTAAAAACCTAACTTTACCCTTTGAAATCCCTTCAGACTATCATGCCAGAACAGATAATACCATATTCAATAAGACAAAAACATTATTAAAATAGTGATATTGATATTATTAAAAATAGATAACATTATTAAAGTAAGACACATAACATACTTAGTTCAAAATTTTTAGAATAACAAATAATTGATGCTAAAAAAACTAACATTATTAAAATAATACCAATAATAGTAATAGTAATAACAAATAATTATGACAATAATATATTTATTATTATTATTATTATTAAGTAGTTTTTTTTTTTTTTTTTGAGTAAGTATTATGAAGTAGTTGATTTAAAAATGAAATAAACTCTCTTATATATACATTATTCTTTTTGGTAATTTACCACTCAAACCACCACTTTTATAAGTGCTAGCCAAGCACTCAGTTTTTTCAAAAAACATTTTTTAATAGCTTTTACCAAACATTTAGCTTTTTCAAAAAACCCAGTTTCATACCGCACTTTTTGAAAACCCCACTTTTTCATAAAGCCCAGTTTCAAAAAGCTGAACCAAACTCACCCATAACAACAAAAATCTTTTTCCCATGTTCATGGGATAAGACTAAAGCTCCGTTTGGATAGCGGTTGGCGTCTGGCGTCCAGCGTTTTTGCCTCTTTTTTTTTTTGACCAGCACCTCTTGCACATGAACAGTGCATTAAGGCAAAACTACAGTGTTTTCAGCAATGAACAGTAACCCAGAATTTATTTTTTTATTGTTTTCAGCAATAAGTTTTTAGTTTTCAGCAAAATAAGCGGTATCCAAATACACACTAAGCTTTGCAGATTCAAATTTCAATTTGAAGTATAAATAATTAAGCGGCAGCTTTTGGAGTTTCATTTTGAAGTTTAAATAATGATTCAGCAGTTGAGGAAAGATTAGGATAAATAAAAGATCAAAGAATATTTGAATTCTTTTCAAATTGTATTCAGATAAGATTTGGTTCCTATTATTTAGGATTAGTTGTGGTGATGAGGTAACGAGGTTATCTCATGTTTGAAATATTAGCTATTTGTGAACGTTTAAACATGAATAATAAGCAAACAGAATTAGAAATTGGATTCAACAACAATGTCATAATAATTCTCACAAGATTATAAAGCTTACTCTTTGAGTTTCCCCTTCCACCAGTGACCAGTATTAAATACCATTATATCAGCACCACGCCATTTACTTGCTGAGGATGAAATTTTTTCTAGCTTTAGAGTTTTAGTACCGCGTTTTTGGTTTTCTACCAAGTCTACTAGAAAGGGGCTCCAATAGAACTCCACGGAACAATTATAGACCTGTTGCACATTTTTCATCTTGTTAAGAATTCAGCTATCATAAAGAGGCTTATGAACCACACTAAGAGCAATCAATGATAAACACTGGTTTCTCTTAAAAAAAAAATGATAAACGCTGGTGCTATTGAAATACTCAGAAGAGACAAATATGATGAAACAGTCCTCTTACCTTTGCTCTAATAACCTTGTAGAAACCATTTGTCTCTTGAACATGGGCTTCTGAAGAAGGATTAGGAATGGAAGAGTAAAGAAGGCAAGCCAGAGATTCCCACATGTTTCTGTTGAGTGAGTCTCCAACTATAATCACTCTCTTCCCTCTAAGTCTCTCTAACATGTCTGTACCATTAAACCTTAAAAAAAAAAAAAAAAACCTTGTCAAATATGAATGAACTTGCATATATTGAAGTAAAAACAGAGTTAAAGTTGGAAAGCTTTTGGCTTACTTGGGAATTTCACACCCCTTTGCTTCCCAACTCCAATTTTCATATTCAAAATCTGGCCTTCCATTCCTTTGGCAACTAACTTGATCACTAAGAAATGGACACTGTGATCCCTTATACAAAGGACTGTCTTTCGGAGCATAAGTCCATTTCCCATCAAAGATATTGCAGCTATGTTCTTCCTCTTTTGTCTCTTTTTCATGTTCACTGATGTTTGATGGTTGTGAAAAAATCATGCTTGCTGCTGGCTGCTGAGCCGAGTCATTTGATGATGTTGTTGACGAGGCTATGTTTTGAACACCCGATAGTTTTTCGATTTCATCGCCCTGATTTAGACAGAATAGCAGAATGATGCAGCTTAATAAGCTTACCAATGTGCAGAACATCCATTTGTCATTGATAGTGGAACTGATCTCCATGGCTGCACTGATACTATTTCTCTATAGTTGAACGCAGGTTTATGGTTTGTCTGGTTCCAAGTTTCAAAATGACCAAGTGTAAGCTATAAGAAACTTAAATTTTCTTTGGATTAACTTCCATACGCTAAAGATTATATTCATCCAACCACGACAAGGGTGGTTTCCAATCTTTATCAAGTGATTGCTATTGCTATAAAATTATTGTAAAACTTGTTAATGAGTTTGGTTAAGGATACTGATGTGATTTTAGTGCTTAATTAGGGACAGATATGGTAACAAAATTGTGTGTAAAATGTGAATAATATAGCCAGGCCTTCTCAATGCAATTGACTTGGAACTTTGAGTCTTTGACTATTTAAGTGGCAAGTGGTAACTACTAACTAGTAACTAGTACTAACTACGGAAGCAGATGTATAAGATGCTTTGGGTAAAGCAGTCTCACTTGATTCCCTATTAGGTAGGTGGTGGTAGATATAACAAAACAACTTTGACACCATACATGGTTTCATTTTTCAACTTTAAATTAGAGGAGGATTATTAATTATCAATTTATCATTACTTTTTTTATGAAAAAAAAAATTATCATTACTTTTAAAAATTATCATTACTTTTTTTTGACTAAAATGTACATTTCTTCAAGCTTAGACAATGGACATGTGCCTCATAAATAGATTGACATATACAATGCAATTTAATTAAACACCTCAAAAATAAGAATTAAAGACTATAGGAACTTTCCCCCCCTTATGGGTGGTAGTTGAGATTCTTGGCTCGAGGGGTCTATTTAAAGTTGACCCTCTTTCAGGACCTGATAATTTGTTTAACTTTCAGTAGCGTATTAAAGTACTAGTTGTATGTCTCAAAAGCATGATAACTACTCCTTTTATTGTATTCTTTTACTGGGTAAAAAAAATCATAGAGGCTTTTTATATCTGACTTCATTATCCTTATATTACTATGTGTGGAGAACTGTAAGCAGGCCATGGGTCCAATTTTCCAACTGCAATGAAATTAGGTAAATTTAATAATGGGGTTGAAACTCTCTCAGAAAAGAAAAAAGAAAAAAGAAGAAGGTAAATTTGATAATGGGATCTATAATTTGATTTCATATCCATTCTTAACAAAATTTGGTTAGGATTAATGCCAATGATTTCATGAGGTTGTTTCACTGAGCAATTGCAGCAGAAAATTAATCAACCAACAAAAAATTCGTTCAACCAGTTGTAACTCTGCTTCTTTTTTGGGGGTGTTGAATCAACCAGTTATTGCCTGGTTTAAAGGTTATATGGTTTCTCAATTTGAATGAATTGGAGACATAGAAATAACCTCATGAACTGCATTTGGTGGTTCCACAGTTCCACTCTTTGAAATTTAATTTATTTGTTTCCTCTTTCTTTTTTCTTTATTTATTTATTTTTTGGTGGTATTGGTAATGATTCCTGGTTTACTTTACATTTATTGGTGCATAGATATACAATATTTTGGGAGTACAATAATAATGTGCTCTATTTTCTCACATGAATAGTGGTTTTAAACTCGAAATATTGTATATATACGCAACAAATAGATATGGCATTGACAAATATTAGAGGCATAACATATGTTGCATTAAAGATACTAGAAAGTCCTAAAATATATATATATATATATATTTATATATATATTAGAAAGTACCATATTTATTACTATCAAGTATCAAATGATTGATGGGTTCCAGTTAGTTCAACTGGTAAAGTCTCTAATGGTTGTATAAGAGATCTGGGGTTCAATTCTCGCCTACACCAAAAACTGATTGGTGTCTTGGTCTGATGATAAAAAATTATCACCAGGAGCGGACGCCATAGGTTAAAATTCTCTCAAAAAAAAAAAAAAATCAAATGGCTGTAATAATTATAATGACACATAAAATTCATAATATTCATTGCTATAGTTACACATACCTTTCACTTTCGACTTCCTATTGAAAGTGTGCAATAAACTCCGAGTCTTTTCAGTTTTCAGCATCACATTACTTTGATTTCTTGTTATGAATAGAGTGTGCAATAAACTCCGAGTCTTTTCAGTTTTCAGCATCACATCACTTTGATTTCTTGTTATGAATAGGGATGAACGGTGTATGAACAAAAATGGTATTGGGGTTCTGTTTTGAAAATGGCAACGATGTATGACCGATAATGAAAGAGAGAACTGTCATGTCATGCAAATTACTTACCACATTTCTTTCTGCTCAGTAACAAGCTAGGTACTGGAAATTTGGTAGTACAAACTGAGTGTAACTGCAAATTATGACTATTTGGAGACCAGGAACAAGCACCTAGTTGATTGAAGAAAGACTTTAAAAATTCAAATGAAAAGGCAAAAACATTGTAACATCTGTGTCTTTTTCCTCTTTGTTCTATTTGTTTCATCTTATTTTATTTTATTTTATTTTTATTTTAAAAAAATCAGCTTTTACGAAGCAAGGAAATGTTGGCTTCTTGGTGGCAACGGCCAAATGACAAATTCAAAACTAGAAATATTGTCAACCTAGGTAACGAAGCTGCATGAAATGTTGTCTTCTTTGTACAATGGCCAAGTGACAAATTCAAAACTGGGAATATACTCAACTCAGGGACTGGAAAAAAAAATTTCTGATAATTATCGAGTAGGCAATAATTAATTCCTAAAGAATGATGAAATCAATGATGTCCAAGGCAGTTGTTACACCTTGTTAATTTTTGGGATGTATGTAGTCTCATATTTCACACATATTAGGTAATTATAAAAAAAAATGCTTGAGATAATACCATAACAAATTATAAATTATTTTAAAGCTTAAACGGATAAGAAGTGATAAATTTAACCATCCACATTAAATGTTTAAAAATACAAAAAAAAATTGAGTTTGTTGTCAAAAAATCAAATGGAAAGGCTGAGAATTTCACCAGTTATTTAAAAATTGCTACCAAATTTTGCAAAAATTTGAATCCATAAAAATTGTATCCATATAAATATATAACCACTAAAATTGAAAAGAAGTGTTGTAAATATACGAAACTTTCTAAGTACATTAAGAGCATTCTCATTAAGGGTTTTAAATGCTAAAAGATGCTTTTTTTTAGCATTTTTGACCCAAAAGCTTGCTCCATCAAGAGTTCTAAATGCCAAAAATTTTGGCATTGATGAACAGTGCGGTTTCATATTTGAAACCGCACTATTCACCAATTGCAAATTTTACTATTATTTTTTTATTCAATTGGGGCCCACGGTTGAGAAAGAGAAGAGACAAAGGAGAGAGAAGAAAAAATAAAAAAATGATAAAGAAAGAATATTTAAATGGAATGTTAAAAAAATAGAAGTTTTGATGTAAAGGATGTTATAAAGTGAGGTGTTATATGTTATAAAATTGGGTTTTGAGATAGTAAATGCTAAATTTTTTGCATTCCTTGATAAGAATGCTCTAATGGCATACTCCATTTT
Organism: Notholithocarpus densiflorus; assembly: GCA_030021035.2. NCBI lineage: Eukaryota > Viridiplantae > Streptophyta > Magnoliopsida > Fagales > Fagaceae > Notholithocarpus > Notholithocarpus densiflorus. Next base: position 1,850,887 of record JARYZH020000014.1, on the reverse strand, counting down.
GGCATTTTGGCATTTTCTCTTTTAGTAGTGGGTTTTATTAATTAAGTTCATGGGGAGACTTAATAATCATATAAAAGAAGAGAGTATGTAAGATTATATAATTTTCTAAGAAAGTGTAATCTTAACCTTTCTAGAATTGCCTGTTGTACACCATGCTAACTATTTCAAGATTGTGTCATCCTAAATTCCTAATAGTAGGGATATGTTGAGTAATAATGCTAACACTAATCACAACTTCAATTACAATTAAGTATTAAACAAAATGAACCTTTTAAGTAACCACTTGTGCCAAACGCATTACTAATGGAATATAAAACGTAGTTACACAGAAATACAACAAAAATATTTAACTACGCTTTTTCCTTATAAACAAAACAGATATATGATAAATAATGCAAGATAAGAAGAACCTAAATTCAAGAAACAAATCACCAGAAAGGTTTTGTCAATATTTATAAACAAAATCGTTTAAAATTACACTGAAGACTGTCCGAATTAATGTGCCTAAATGGAAAATCCAATAAGAAATTCTTTCAACATCTTACATCTCCGTATATATTGGGCAAACTTTGCCATAGCATGTACAGCTAATTGGTTTGCGCAAGCTTGAAAGTTGAAAGAGAGGTCCCAAAACAACCTCATAATTATATTCCACTCACAAGATTCTCAAAATTGGTCCCGTTCTCCGCATTATCTACAGTTGCCTTATGCACCACACTAGAGTCACCTTCAACTTCAAGTATCAAAAGTGTAAAGCCAAAGTGTGGAATATATATTGATGTTTAAGTCATGGTTTTGATGTACTAGGATGGCAAATCCTTCTCATAATGTAGAATATAAATTGAAAAATTATCATGTGTAAAACAAGGTTTTCAGACCTAGACCGTTCATTGAACCATAAAAATGAGAGGTTCAAAGTTTTTGAGGTCGAACTGAGATCGAACTGGGGTCGAACCGTGATGACATCATAATTAATTTAATAATTAATTAAAGCCTAAATATAGATATTAAATTTATAAAACTAGCAAAATTGACAATATATCTATATATGTGAGGGAAATTTAATGATTTTCAAGCATATATTTAATAATTAAATAAGAAAGTTAATAAAATAAAATAATAACCATGAAAACATTAAAATTTATGATTAATTTTTGAAGTAAAGTTGAATATCTTTGAAAGATTTTAATTATAATTTTTTTTTATTTCTTGTAAGAGATGGATAATTTAATTAAGTAAAATAAAATTGTGTTAAGTTGTTTTTTTTTTTTTTTTTTTTTTTTTTTAAATTGCTAAGGGGTTCAACCGCACGGTTCTCATCGGTTTGTGCAGTCCAATCCCGGTTTTAGCGGTTCACAGAATTAACAAAAAATCCGGTTCTTTATGCTTAAAAAATCGGTTTTCATCCCAATTCTCACGGTCCGACCTCCCAGTCCGGTCCGGTTCTGAAAACTATGCTGTAAAACATTACTTACAATTTAGGCATATATTTTAAGTACCTGTTTTTTCTGCCACAACCGAGCATGCATTGTCCTGTTACATGCATATATTACCACTTACATAACAACATGTTCAAACCAAATGTCTTCATTTTTCCTTCTGATTTTTGATTTTTTGATTTTTGATTTTTTTTTTTTTTTTTTTTTGCATAAAAAGGGAGTAATATTTAAACAAACTGTTTAATTACAACACAAAAAGTAAAGATTTTAGCAAGCAGTTCACAACAAAGGGATTCTAGTATAGAAAAATAAGAAGTAGCCAAAAAGTTGGAAGTTGGAACAGTTGAACCTTTCCTGTTTCTTTGCTCCCCTAGCTATTTGTCAAAGAGTAGCTAACAAGAAGGCCGTTTCTACTATTAGCTTCCTATAAACTATAAAGCATCTACCCTATGCTAGGCTTAAAGCATACCTTAATTAAATATCACATGATTCGGAGATTAAGCTACTAGTCTATCCTAGGTGCAACGAGAATCCTATATATTATTCATTTTCCATTCGAATTCATAATAAGACAAGGCAATTTGGTTATAGATTAGGTGAGGGAATAAAACATTTTGTGTGGGTAAATTATTATGCATACATTTCGATCCATAGGAAAAATAACAATTTAAGTGGCACTTGTATTTTCCACAACCAGGCCCATGATGCTTAAGGGAATTGGAAAATTTGGTTATGTTTGTAGGCAAACTTGGCTCAACAAAATATGCCTGATTTATGACCCCAATTTTGGTAGTCAGGCAATTGGGGGTGACTCGGGGTAGAGGGTAAGTAAGCAACATTTGTTCCAACTCGAATGGTAACACAAAAGGACAACAAGTGAAGGGCCTAAGTCATATAGTTTCAAACTTTCATCAAATTCCCTAACCCTAGATTAGAGATCTAAGGGATCACATGGAAGCCAATTATCAGACTAAAAGAATATGTTAGTACCATCTCCTGCATTCCATATAGGTCATTCGCAATAGGTTTTGGCCATAAATAATGGCTTTTTAAGAGTGTAAACTATTATTAGACTTATTTATTAATGAAAAAAGAGTAATAGTCTTTACTCTTATATTCATGATGAATCTTACTAATTAAATTCAGGATTGGATTTATCATAAATGTGAGATAAAAGAGCACTAGGTTACCATAATTTGGAAGTATTTAATAATTTTCTATAAAAAGACAGATTTGGGAAATGGTTTGTAACTAGAACCCAAGAAACCGTATTGCTTATAGGCGGAACTACATGATATTCGGCCTAAAGTTCAAAAAAATCTATGGATGGAACTAGGCCTCTTAAGCCACTAGTCCAATTGTTAAGCAGGTCAAAGCGGGCCCATAATTTTGGCCCTAACCTATATACGAATGACATAGGCCTAGCCTAGGTCACATTCATTTCCTTTGCCCATGGCCCCAAGCATTTTAGTAGGCTCATCTAAATGCCTCTGATTGCTTTTCTTTTATTAATATTATTTTATTTTAAAAAATACCTATCTAAATGCTTATAATTCATTTCTCCCTTGTTCCAAACTGTTTGCCCTGCCTAGAAAATTTAACTATTTAAGAAAAATATCATTAAATCCTTCTAAAAAAAAGAAGAAAGAAAAAAAAATCATTAAATGTCTTATTTCTTTAAAAATAGTAAGTTAAAGGTTTCCTAAATTACCATTAAATAAATTTATCAAAATTTTTAAAAACTATGGATATAAAAATAAAAATAAAAATCCTTTAAACAATTTTTAAAGTTATTGTCGATTACAAACTCTATTATTGTCCTATTCTTACAATTACAAACTTGTAAATTACAAATTTATCTTCAAATTTAAATTATCTAGCCGCCAAGCTTAATTTAAATTCAATTTTTATCTTTAATCTAAAATAGAGCAAGTTTAAGCCGAAATTCAAATCAATGTAGGAGGGGCAGTAGCTGCTTATACAGGAGAAAACACTCCTTAAAAAAAGGCGGAATGAAAATCCGGGGTTTAGAGAGCAAAGAGGATTAATATGTATCACAAATTTCCTCATAGTGTTCAGTTACGTACTAATATGCATGTTAATCAGTTGAGCTCAGCCATTAGACAATTTAAAAGCTTGTTTGATATTCTCAAAAAAATAAATAAATAAATAAATAAAATAAAAAGCTTGTTTGAGGCCTAACAGATAAGAAGATTTAAGGGAATTAAACCATTATAAATACAATTAGAATCATGCCACATTTTTTCTTTCTTTCTTTTTTAGCCCATGCCACCAATTTTTAAAATAACTAAAAATGGGAAATCAATACTAATGGCTAAAACGGAAATATATACAATTCTACAAATTCATTGACCTAATAGAAAATACATAAATAATGGCCATGTCAAATGAAAAATATAATATTTCTTTCGAATAAAAGAACTCAGCATATTTAGGGATGTGGGGTTCTAACTAATTATTTTTGTTTTGAATTTTGATAATTTTTTATCCAAAAGACTAGTTCAAAATGAAACTATATACATTTCCTTTAAAATTAGTTTTAACTTTGATTATTTTAAATATACATTGCCTCAAACTTTGATTATTTTAAAAATCAAGTTTTTAAAATTTTGGTGTTATCTCTTTGATAGTCCTACCAAATCTTTTTTTTTTTTTTTGAGAAATAATTACAACATGCTGCTAACCTCGCAGTTCGAATCCTTTCCCCCCTATACCCTCAAGTACTTTGTACATAGGGAAGTGCAAATTCAGCTACAAGGCCTTTGGCCTACCAGATCTATTTTTAAATTTGAAATTTGAAATGAATGTTAACTAAACTTATGATATGATAGACAAACTTGAAATGAAATAAAATCAATTTGAAACCCACTATCAACAGGTTTTAACCACTTGGGACTCATCCCTTTACCAGGCTGAGATGATGGGGTCCGAATCAATCAAAAGGCTCATTAATTTGAGTTAATTCTTTAATATGTAATAACGGAATTAAAATGGAAGAAAAACGAAATTAAGATATATATATATGTTTGCAAAGTAAATGAACTCAAGGAAAAACTGTCACTAATAGAACTTAAATTAATAACTGGAAGCAAGTCTTGAATACGTTTTCCATTACTCTCTCTATATATATAGATATGCTGGGCACTCAAGAATCATAGCCATCTCCATTGTAAAACATTACATTTTCACTTGGAGAACATATTGAGTGGTTGAAGACAATGGCCTTAATGCACCGAAAGCAATTCATATCATCTCTTTTCCTCGTACGGATATGGGTTTTCCAAGTGGTTATGTCCACTAATATTGACGATCCATATATGTCTGAGAGATTTGAACAATGGATATCAAAATATGGGAAAGTTTATCAAGATGCTGGAGAGAAAGAATCCAAATTTGGGATATTCCGAGACTATGCTTATATGGTTGATTATATCAATGGTGCAAACCGACCATACAAATTAGCCGTTAATAAATTTGCTGACCAACTCCCCTGGGATTTTCGGCAGAGTAGGTATTCAAAATATGATAGGCGTAATTTTAATTATGATTTAAATAAAACCAGAGTACCCTCTTTTAGGTATGAAAATATGACTACACTCCCTGCTAGCGTGGATTGGAGAAAGAATGGAGCTGTCACGCCTGTCTTGTATGACACCGGCAACAATTGTGGTAAGACAATAAGATATGACAAATTAAATTTCACTTTTTTTTTTTTTTTTTTTTTTTTTAAATTTTCTAAGTTGGCATGTTGTGATTAAAATACAAAAAAAATGTTTTTTGTGTTATTTTTATTTGGTACCAATTTCCTTGTATCTTTAATTCTTTATGCTTAATTTCTATGTATTTTGTGGGTTTTATTGTAAGTGGATAAGGCTTAGAGATCATGAAGAAGAGCATCTAGATCTGCCAACTTGTGAGATAACTCGCTAGACCAAGCAACCCACAAGTGATGCATATGGCTTGCTCAAGGGGGATTCAAAATTCTATTGAGAGCAACTCACAAGACAACTTGCGAGACAGGTTGTCTCGTGAGTGGCTTGGTACTAAAATGAAATTAGTTAGTTGGATAACCTAATGTACCTTTCCCATACCCACTACATATACATCATATTCCCACAATTTTTAGTAGTAAGGAAAACTCGAATTGTAGAGTTAGAGAGATACTTAAACCCTAGAGCTAAATCATTCTTATTCTTTTTACCTTCTCCCTTTCACCATAACCATATCCTATGAGAGAAGATTTGATCCTTCATATTATTCTTCACCTTAGTGTTGTGAGTATTGTTTGGACCCTTGGGAACCATTGGAGTTTGCCCAATTTCAGCCGGTAAGGCTTAAAGGTGCAATCTAGCTTGTTTGCAGGATTTGGAAGCTAGTTGAAAGCAAGACTCCGATAAGTCCAATGGTAGCTGGAGCTTAGAGGGCTTAAGTACATTAGCCCATTAGGTAGCTTAGGATTGAAGGTTCTTTGTGTATATATTCTTGTATTTCAACTCATTTACTAGTTAATCATTTCTGGCTTGGAGGGCTACAGAGGTTTTTATGTCAATTTCTTCAATTTTTCTCTTTGATAATACATAATGTGTAATCTTGGATTTTCTCTATGATAACACATTGTGCTTAGCTAATTTGTTAATCACATAAATTCCTCATTAATTGTGATTAGCTTAAAACTGATTAAGCCATAATCAAAATTTGGGGTCTAAATTAGCACCTAATTAACTAGGGCTTGCACTTTCAAAAAGCAATGTTAATGAATGGTGGTTCTATATGAAAGTGATTTTACACAAATCACATTTTGCCACATTAACAATAGCAACCAAGCCTTAGTTCCAAAATTTTTTGAGTTGGCTATGAATTCTCAAACAAATTAGTTCCAAAATTATATACTTTTTTCTATATTCTCTACTATCTAAAATCATACTCTCTACCACATTCAAATTATAAAAAAAAAAAAAAAAAAAAAAAAAAAAAAAAAAAAGTGAAATTTGTTGTGTTATTGTTGCATTGGAGAACAATGTATATTTACCTCTCTTATTGTAACTATCTCATAATCTTGTCTTTTAACTTTGGTTGCTTTTGTATTTGAAAAACACCAGTAAGTTCCTGGGCTTTCGCAACGGTGGCAACTATAGAGGGGATCCACCAGATATCTACAGGCAAACTATTCTCCCTGTCAGTACAAGAACTCATGGATTGTGCAGTTTTTGTAGACGGGTATGGAAAGTTTCGTATTGAAAACTATGGATGTGCTTATCGATTGCCAGAAGATGGCTACAATTACACTTCAACAAGGGGCCTAACCACACAGGAAAACTACCCTTATGTGGGAATCAATGAAATTTGTCAAAAACAAGATGCGTCAAATTATGCAGTTAAGATTAAGGGCTATGAGTACCCTGCGTCTAGTGAGACATCACTGATGAAAGCTGTAGCAAACCAACCTGTCGCTGTTACCATTCGTACTGGAGGCGATTTCCGATTCTATTCTAGTGGTGTTTATGCAGGAGCTTGTGGTGATCCGCGTGATGATGTTCATTATGTTGCAATAGTTGGCTATGGTACCAGTGATGATGGTTTAGATTATTGGCTTATTAAGAATTCGTGGGGTACTGATTGGGGTGAGGATGGATACATGAGATTCTTGCGAGGTACGGATGATAAGGAAGGTCTTTGTCTCATTGCCACCGAAGCCGCTTATCCTATTGTCTAAATGTTATTTATATAATTGTGAATTATGGATTTAATTTCTTCAATATGTCACCGTCTCCCTGCTTTCTTGATCAATAAGGGGAGTGTTGTGAAGAAATGTCTCCTAAGTTTTATGTATAAAAATCATGAATTTGTAATTTTGTAGCAATAAATTAAATTTGGGGGGGCTTTATAAATAATAATGTGTTCCATTATAAAGGATTGCCAAGTTATATGCATACAACCACCAAGTGAGTTGAGTTGGATGGTACTTAAGGCATGGGGGAACATGGGCTCCAATATTTATATAGTATTTTTAATTAGTTCTCAAAAAAAAAAAAAAAGTTTATACGTATGGTAGCTAGATTTTTTTTTTTTTTGGTTTGGGTACGTTAGTAAAATTTTGTGTATATATATACACACACACACACAAGAATCCATACTTGAATCTAAAACAATGTAAAGTCAGTTACATTGGGTAGAAACCCATTATTAGGATTAACGTAGCATAAAAAAGGGAGACAATAATACCCGTTATGTTGAGACAAATTCATTACTAAATTATATAAATATATGAAAATAGTCCAATTAATATATTAAATTATATAAAAAAGTTGGATTTTTTTTTTTTTTAAAATTCATGTATTGTATATAAAATATTAAGTAACAATACATTTTACTTTTGCATCTAGCCCCAAAATGTGTTGAGTCTGCCTTAGACTAGTCTTATTTTTGTGAACTGTGAATTTTGAGTGAGGTTTGGAATGAATATTTTTGAAATTAAATTGAGGTATTTAATAGAAATGACACAATTTATAATTTATAATTTACAAATTTAAAAAAAAATTATTTTATATTTAAAATACTCTACATATATGAAAAATATTCATAACAATGTGGCCATATTTTGAATGAAATGCATTTAATAAGCCAATATTATAGTTAATTTTTTCATGATTTTGGTATGATCATAGTGATATTAGTACCAAAAAAAAATCAATTCATTCGAGGCTAAAGTTGTTAAAAAAAAATTGATGGTTTTTGCAAAGAAGTGTTTAATTATGAGTATTATTGTTAGGATATTGGAAGAAACTAATAACATTTTATAAACGGATTTACTTTAAATTGTCTCCTTAGGCCCTTAAATATGTTGAGCCAACTCTGCTTGTATGACTCTAACAACCATTGTGGTAAGAAAATAAGACATGAAAACTTATCCAAAAAAAAAGACATGAGAAACGGTAAATTTCACTTTTTTCCTAATTGCTTAGTTGTTAGATTGTGATTAAATGTAGCTTTAATGGTGAACTTTTGAAAGAAATGTTGCGCCAATTCCAGTTTGTCACATTAAGTCTTAATGACAACAACTACAACAAAACCTTAATCGTAAAATTTTGAGGTTAGCTATATATATATATATACACACACACTATTAATAACTGGATTTTCTGTTTAGGTTTCAACATTTTGCGTACTAAAATACCATCACACAAATTCTTAAACTCTCTAAAAAAAATCTATCTTTTACTTAAATATTTTTAAATTAAAAAAATACAAACCAGTTAAAAGAGTAATTTACTATTTTTAAAAAAGTTCTTAAGTTTTAGGTTTTCAAATTTTTATCAAATCTCACTTAGAGAAAGATCCTAAAAATTAAGACACTATCTCTATCTCACTTTTAAACATTATTTCACTAAATCCAAAATAAGAAATAAAAAAGAGGCTAATTGCATGCGCAAAGCGCGTGTGATGAGTCTATCTAAAATCATACTCTCTATTAATGAATGAGAAAAATCAACAAATATTTTATTCTCTTATTCTAATTTTTTAATAATGTTGTCTTAACTTGGGCTATTTTTGTATTTGAAAAACACCAGTATGTCTTTCTCACAAAAAAAAAAAAAAAAAAAAAACACAAGTATGTTATTGGGTTTTTGCAACCTCGGCAACTATAGAAAGAATCCACCAGATATTTATATTTATAGTCAAAATAATATCCCTGTTAGTGCAAAAACTCATGGATTGGGAAGTTTTTGTAGACGAGTATGATTTAGAACACCGCGAATGTGTTAGTTGATTGTTAGAAGATGTTTACAATTATACTTTAGCATAAAAAAGAAGAAGTCCAATTATGCAGTTAAGATTAAGCGATATGAATACCTTGTACCTAGCAAGACATCACTAATGAAAGTTGTAGTAAACCAATCTATTGTTTTTACCATTCGTACTGGAGGCAATTTCCGGTTCTATTCTAGTGGTGTTTGTGTAGAAATTTGTGATACCTATTATTTAAACAAAAACTATGATGATAACAGAATACCTAGGTATTTTTGTTATCATAGTATTTATTTTATAATATTGTGTATTTTTATTAATAAAACGAATACCATAATAATAAAATAAAACTTACCAATTTTACATGTATATTTTTATTGGTTAAAGAGAGCATCTAATAAATAAAAATTATTTATACATTGGGAATTTGAACCTTAGGCTGTGTTTGGTTCCCGTAAAATATTTTCCGGAAAATAAATATTTTCCGAAAATGCTATTTTCGAGAAAGGAAAATATTTTCAAGTGTTTTGTTGCATTATGAAAATTGTTGTAGAAAATATTTTCATGTGTTTGGTTCTACTCTAAAAATGCTATTTTCCTACAAATTTTTCACATTTTCTCAGCTATTTTCTCAGCATCCAAACAAATTTTATTACAGAAAATTTCAAAATCACAGCCAAATCCCAATCCACAGAACAAATCACAACCAAATCCCAACACCACACACCACCGAAACTCCAATTCAACCCACGGCAGCAAACTCCGGCAATCAAAAGCCACAACCACCAAAACACCACTACCACACCACCACAACAACAAAAATCAAAATCACACAGAAATCAAAATCACAGAGAGAGAGAGATCGGTGGGTCGAAGGCTCTAGGTCGAAGGCGAGATCGCGCGGAGGCGAGATCGAGCGGAGGCGAGATCGAAGGCGAGATTGAGCGGCAAGATCGAGCGGCGCGGTGCGATCGACGCGGTGCTGCGATCGACGAGACCGGTGCATGCGATCGTCGGACTGGAGCTCGGGGTTCGCCAGCGACGTCGAAGGCGTGATCTGGGCTCCCTCTTCTTCCTCTCGCTCTCTCTCTCTCTCTCTCTCTCTCTCTCTCTCTCTCTCTCTCTCTCTCGTGGCCTGGAAATGGTTTGAAGTGAAAATGAAAGTGTAAAACCATTTCCGGGTCAAAGAAGTAAATTACAGGTCAAATGAAATGATTTTCTGGAAAATTCTATTTTCTGTAGCTGCCAAACACGCGGGTCAGGTGGAAAATGATTTCCTGAAAGCGTTTACCACCAAAACAAACGCACCCTTAGACTCAAGGGTAGAGGGGTCTAGTGGCTAAGGCCCCCTGAATTTTCCAAAAATGCCCTTCTCCCTCCAATTTAATGTTAGAAATTTTAAATATAGTGTAAATTTTAGGTAATGATTAATGACCCCTTTCATTAAAAAAAAAAAAAAAAGTATAAATGCTCTTTAATTTTTTGTTGCCTCCTTTATTTTCCTTTTAATATTGACTCTTTTGTGATGTATAAGTCATTAATTTTAGGACCATTTAAATCATATGTGATAGGTCTATAAAAATAAATAAGTAAATATCTTTAGCAAAATATTTTTTATTTTTCCAAAAATAAAGTTACACTCATTTATATTAAGAGAGTTTAGGATACCGGAATATAATGATACATTTAACTTGGTCTCCCCAGCGAAAAATTTCTCTTAGAGCACTTGTAGCAGTGGAGCTAAAATGCTATATAGCTATTTTAGATCCACCAAAACACAAAAATAACCATACAGCAGTGGAGCTAAAGCTATTTTATTTAGCTTCATTGCTATAGTGCACGGCTATCTATGGCTGTGCATGGTAGCTCAAAGCAATTAAAAAAAAAAAAAAACTATTTTATGTTGCATTCACACTAATCAGAATATTTTAATATTATTTTTTTCTTTTCTTTTCTTCTCTCCTCTTTTCCATTTCTTCCCGTTGCTCCTCTCTACTCAGTCCTCACCCTCTTCGTTTCTGCCCGTTACCACCGACCAAGCCCCTGCCCAGCGCCGACCACTCTATCTCTCATTTTCTCTCTCTAGATCTCCACCTCAAAGGCTGAACCTCCGAGTTCCACCCTCTCTCTGCTATCTCGCATTTTCTTTCTCTATTGATGAAATTTTCGGGGGTTTTTTGTTTACAGTGTTTTCTCACCTCTCTGTTTCACCGACGGTAGTGGCCCGACTCATCCTCAACGTCATCGACCCACCAGCCGTCCCAAGCCGTCGATCAGCGTTGGTAAGTGGCTAGGTTCGTCGACGTCGATTGGGTTCATCAGCGTCGGTGTGCTGTGGTGGGTCAGTGTGGTTCGTGAGTGGGCCACTGGGTTCAATACGATGTTTGTGTGGGCGGGTTTGTGGGTAGATGGTGTGTTTGTGGTGGTGGCTCGGGTGGGTTTCGTGGTGGTGGGTATGGGTGTTGCCTAGTGGGTCTGGTGGGTGTGGGCTTGGTTGATTTTTTTTTTCTTTGTTGTGGGCTGTGGTGGTGGTGGTGGTGGTTGTGGTTGTGGTTGTGGTTGTGATGATTATGTGTAATGATTGTGTGTATTGGATATATTATTTTATTGTAGTAGATGTCTTATTTTATTGTGATGTTTATATTATTTTATTGTGTTGAAAGCTAAAATAGATCCACTATTGCAGCATGTGTGTAGATAAAATAGATAAAATAACTTTTTGTAATGTCAAATAGCTAAATTTTTAGCTCCACTGCTATGGATGCTTTTAGACTTCATCATTGAAAACACTAGGAAGTACTGGTTAAATAAAATAACATAAAATTAGGAATGAGTGGACAAGTGGCATATTTTGATTTGTGGAGTATGGAGGGAAACAAAGAGAGTGGGACAGGTGATTTTGATACCTTGAATTACAAGACTTTTGGCAAAATATTTGTATGTTAATTCAAAAGAAAAAAGGAAATTCAAGTATTATATTTACTTAATGAAATTTATTTTACTTCGGGGTAATGGAGTTTAGAGTCTTTTTGGGATTTAATATCTTTTACGGTTATTTTAGCCTAAGAGATTACTTACTCTAATTTGCCATTCAGACTCTTACACTACTAAAATCCAATGAGAAAATGTTCTAAAAAAAAAAAAAAACCAACCAATGAGACAAAAGTACTCTCAAAGACATGAAACTTTATTTGTTTAGAACCTATCTACCAATGAGACAAAAGCCTCTCCATGCCACTTACGGTATATAAATTTGGTCTTTTAAGGACTACCCGGGCTTAATATGCATGCTTATAAGATTATTAGTCAATTTATATATGAACATTCTATGACAATGAGCACCTAAAAACTCACATAAAATTCCAAATTACAAGCTGCTCATGTGTTACTGTTATTATTTTAGGCAAATAAGTTTTGAATGTTCCTTTGTTTTCAAATGTAATGAATTCACTAAGTGAGCATCTTAAAAAATTCTGAACAACGTACACAGCAAAGCAGCTTATACGGAACTTAACCTGGCTATCGTAATCATAAGCAATTTTCCCGGTACTCTACTAATCAGAGCCTCTCCATCACAAAACAATTAATTGCTTGTAAATTTAGAGAGCAAGTTCTATTTGAAGTGTATTTTTTCTCTATATAAACCAAGGCACAACTAAAGGTTATGTACACACCAACCTATATTCTTCTCTCTAGTCCAATACATAGACAGAATTACTCTGCCACAACCATTATCAGTTATACAAACAATGGCTTCAACACATCAAGCGCAATGTATATTTGCTTTGTAGTTTGTTCCTCATATTGGTAGTTTTGGTTTCTCAAGTAATGTCGCGCAATCTTCACGACGCATCCTTAACCCAGACACATGAGGAATGGATAGCGAAGTATGGAAAAGTCTATAAAGATGCTGCAGAGAAGGAGAGGCGTTTCAACATATTCAACGACAATGTGAAGTTCATAGAGTCATTCAATGCTGCTGGGAATCGACCATACAAGCTAAGCATTAACGAATTTGCTGATCAAACTAACGAAGAATTTAAGGCTTCCCGTAATGGATATAGGAGCCCTCGTCTACTGAGGTTAACAAAAGAAGCATCATTTAGGAATGAAAATGTGACTGCTGTGCCTGCTAGTATGGACTGGGTTAAGAAAGGTGCTGTTACTCCCATCAAGGACCAGGGCCAATGTGGTAAGAAATAAGAAAAACACCTAATCATCAGTACATTAATTATAATGATTACTATATTTTGAATTTTCACTTTATTACACAACTAGTAAGAAATTGATGAAAGCAGAGAAAAAAAATTAAAGACATACATCCAACCATTATAATTCAGTTGTTTGAAAAGAAAACTCATGCTTTAATGTATAGAGATTTAAGAGAGAATACTTCTAACCTATGGCCTAAACTTTTAGAAGATTCTTTAATAAATCATTGTGGGTTCTTCAAAAGGCTGGGCTAGGACCCTTCAATATTTAACATTGGTTTTCTTTTTGTACTTCTTCCATAAAAGAGTCATATATTGTCAATCTATCAATTACATCACGTGACTTTTTATAATAGAACCTTTTACTTATGGGTTTGGCTTTTGTCCAATGCATTGGACTACTGATCATGACACAGACATGACATGTGTCTAAAATTGATCACGTGTCAGTCTCGTATCTCGTCCAGTTCTCTAGTATACTGAACAGAAACCTTACCATTTACTTATAATCCATAAAATAAGCAAAATAAATGCAAAATAAATACTAACTGATAATTAAATAAACTTTATTTGAGGGCATATTAAGTCTCCTCAAAACATATTTACACAACTACGATAAAAAGTGACTAAGAATTTTCTTTTGTAATTAAACAGGTAGTTGCTGGGCCTTCTCAACCGTGGCTGCAACGGAGGGAATTACACAACTAACAACCGGTAAATTGATTTCCTTATCTGAGCAAGAACTTGTGGATTGTGACATTAAAGGTGAGGATCAAGGATGTGAGGGTGGTCTTATGGAAAATGGCTTTGAATTCATAATACAGAATGGAGGTATCGCCACTGAAGCCAACTATCCATACCAGGGAGCTGATGGGACTTTTAACACTAAAGAGGAAGCCTCTCATGCGGCTAAGATTAAGGGCTATGAAAAAGTTCCTGCTAATAGCGAGAATGCATTATTGAAAGCTGTGGCAAACCAACCAGTATCAGTCTCCATTGAAGCTTCAGGATCTGCTTTCCAGTTTTACTCGAGTGGTGTTTTCACAGGAGAGTGTGGAACCATGCTAGACCATGGTGTTGCAGCAATTGGGTATGGTACAACAAGTGATGGTACCAAATACTGGCTTGTTAAGAATTCATGGGGTACTAGTTGGGGTGAGGAAGGATACATAAGGATGCAGAGGGATATAAATGCTAAAGAAGGTCTTTGTGGCATTGCTATGGATTCTTCATATCCAACTGCCTAATGGTGGACCGCAAATCTCAACTTTTCAGTTTCTATTTTGCTCTTCTTTGGAAAAAAAAAATGGTTGTGTTAAAACATCTATAAATCGTACGTGCAAATTACATATTGCATCAATTAAACTTAAAAAGCGTTGAACGTGGATTCTTAGTATTTTTCCAATTTTCCTAATGCAGTGTGTTTTTGGATTTTAAATATTGTCATTTTAAGATTTTAGGATTTTTAGTACACTAAAATCTAAGAAGTACGACATAATACGAGATATGACTGACACAAAATTTTTAAAAAATTATGACATGGATGGATGTGTGAATTTATATATCCCTAAGTATTCTCCGAATCTACACCAAATTTATTACATTAATAATTCGACTTAACTAGTTCTCAAAAAATAATAATAATAATAATAATAATAATAATAATTCAACTTAACTTAAATGCAAGTTACTTCCTCAACTCTTCCATAATGGGTCTTATTTATCTAATTAACAATCGAGCTTTATTTACTTTTAATAAATTATAATAAAAAAAAGCTTTATTTACTTTTAATGTTAAATTTCACCAACATCTTTTATGGAGGATAATTTGACAAGGTGAGGAGAAAATGAATAGAAATGCTCTGACTGCTCTCGGTGCATGTTTTACTTTATGTTCTATCAACTATTGTATGCTATGTACGTATTTGGTTTTTCTTTAATTTTTATTTTAAATTTTGGTTATTTTTTTAGGGAAAGAAAAATCGGTGACATGTAATAGGAATAAAGTGAAATACCAAAAATGAAACAAATAGTTTTTATTTAGGAGAAAATGATTCGAAACCGTATGCATAAGATTTGAACTATATCTACTTATAAACCCAGGTGGGTTGGCCAAGTGGTTGGACACTTGGTCTCAAAGTGCTTGTCCCAAGTTCAACTAGGTGTGCTCCCCAGTTTGAGTCCGGGTACCTGCACTTTGAAAAAACCCTTGGGCCAGCAATTTACCCCACTAAAGCCCACTCATCGTGAATAGTGATTAGTATTTGATTGAAAGTTTTGAGAATACACCATGAGAAACCAAAAAAAGAAAAAAAAGAACTATATCTACTCATGAATAATACTAGTGAAGGCCCCAAATGCATTATCTTTGTCTATTTTGTTAGATTACATTAGATGGTAGGCCCATATAAGCCCATGCCCATGCCCATTGGACTAACTTGTACTGCACTTATAAAGCATGTCTATATATAAGCTCCCCCCCCCCCCCCCTCCCCTCCCCTCCCTTTACAATTCTATAAATAATTGAATTATAATACATTATACAATTAATATTTTTTCTTTTTTTTTTTAAATGCATGTCTTCAGTCATAAAGCATATGTTTTCTCTCTTATTCTCAAAACAACAATTATGATATATAATATCAGAGTTATGTTTCATCAGTTATAATATGGTATTAGAGTCACTAATATCATATTTAATTTCCTCTTTATTCCTAGTGTTCTTTCCTAGTAGGAGCATCTCTTTTCTTTCTTTTTTTTCTTTTTTAGCGATTTTATTGATCATTGTGGATCTACCCCTTCCAAACATCGACTTCCATCACCAGCCACAAAAGTCAATCCCTCTTAAACCAATCTACAAGATATGAAAAGAATTGTTGTAATATCAACCTTCACATGCGGCGAAAAGGTCCTACCATCACCCAAGCACCTAAGCTTACCTCCATGCTCCCCCCCTTGCAACCACTAATACATGTATCTCACAGTGGTAGACGCAGCCCCTCACAACCTCTCACTCATGATGCCGAACAAGGGTAAATGTGCCCTTCAAAAACCAATTGTTGACTACCCACCGGTGGCATTGTCTACACTCAATGTCATCATTCTACTAGTGAAGCCATCATTCATAATGTTGTTGCCAAAATCTATTTTGTGCATTGTATCAAGGGTGATGTTTTGCACTTCCAATTTGGTCCAACTTGGCCATATTTACCTTAATGATCTTGAATTCCAAATTCAAAATGTCATCAAACTTATACCTTTAGTTTCAGGAGAGATTAAATATATCCGTGCTCAATCCTTGTTAGTACTCAAATTTAGTATCCTAATCCAGTTCATTGTACAATTTGTACTAGGAACTTATAGTGTAGTTAAAGTAATCATAATCCTACTTAGTACTTACTATTAGTTTAAGGTTGAGTATACTATATTTACCATTTAATAGTCTTTTTAACCATCAAGTTCATTTTATAATTATTCTAAAAAAAAAAGGGAAAAAAATCACTTTATAGTCATTAAAAGCTTTTTGCTACAAATGTAAGCCATTAGGCTAAACACCTCAATTCCAACAATAACAATCACTTAACCACAGCATAGGATACATGTGTGTACGTACCTCATATAGAAATGGGCCAGTTTTATAATCTTTTCATCCTACAAAACTAGTTTGTGGCATTTGTGCAAGACGTCAACAAGGTGCACAGCCCATTGGGCTCCAGGCTAGGAGCCTTGGACTCAAACAAGAAATGCTCTGGCAAATGGCATAAAAACTCAACGGTCGTACTACCAATTATGAAGAATGTGCAAAAGTATATGTGATAAAGTTTTGGCAAAAATGCAAAATTGATGCTCTGACTCTCACATTTTTTTTATTTTAGTTTTCTAACTTTCAATTTTTGTCAATGTAGGACTCCGTTACAATTCAGTTAATGGCTGCCGTTAGAACTCTTGAAACGACGCCGTTTTGCCCTTCTTCTTTTTTTTCTTTTTTTTTTTGAATTAAAAGAAAACAAGAAAAATCTGAAAAAAACAAAAAAAACAAAAACAAAAACAAAACAAAACAAAACATTAAGGCCCTTCCCGTGAAATCAAAACAAAGATATGAAGAACACCCAACATCTAACATCCAAAACAAGCAAAACCCAAGAAATTAAACCTTGAAATTAAAGTCTCTGATCCATTTTAGTTCAGCTGAGACAGAGAGAGAGATCGCAAGAGAGAGATCACGAGATAGAGAGGTCCAAAACTGACCGGAACAGAGCTGGACCTCGCCGTTGGACCTTGTCATTGCTCCTTGCTGCTGAAACCTCAGTTTTCAAACAAAACACAAACTAACAAACGCTTCTAACAGCCTGAATTTATCGTCGTTTATCAAATTTTCAGTACTAATTACCAACACCACTTCAAATAATGCTCGAACTTCACATCCAAAACCAAATCAACCTACATGCATTTCTCACAAAAACAAACACTAATATCCAATTACGCGATCCATACCAAAACGACAACGCCAACCAAAACCTAATTCCAAAAAAAAAAAAAAAAAAAAAAAAAAACAGAAATGAAGATTTGAAGATTTGAATTAAAGCGAAAGCGAGTGCGAGAGAGACGAGGTTTACTTTGGGATCGTCTTGCTTCTTGAGCAAGAGCTGGTTAAGGACTTTGATGCACTCGGCGAACTTGGAGGACTGGAAGTGCAAGGCGGCGTCCTTTGCAAAGCCGCCGCAGCTAACAAAACTGCGTCATCTTCGGTGCTGCTAGAAGAACCGTCGCGATTCGGAGAAACGGTAACGGCAGCAGCGCCCTTTCTTTCTAGACCAAGTGCTAGCTGCTCCTCAGATTTTAGGGATTTTAATCCCAAATAGATACACTCACGTGCAAACGTGAGTCAGTGAATCAGCCCCTCACTTGGGTGTTCTTCAGATCTTTGAATCAGCCCCTTAATGTTTTCTTTTTCTTTTTCTTTTTTTATATTTTTCTTATTTTCTTTTAATTCCGAATTATAAAAAAAATTGCAAAACGACGTCGTTTCAGGAGTTTTAACGGCAGCCATTAACTGAATTGTAACGGAGTCTTACATTGACAAAAATTGAAAGTTAGAGGACTGAAATGACAAAACTGAAAGTTAGAAGATTGAAATGAAAAAAGATGAAAGTTAGAGGGTTAGTTTTGCATTTTTGCCTAAAGTTTTCCACTGCCTTCTACCTCTTGAGGGCTGGTTGCTATATTTCTGTCTTGTGACCATCAATTATTAAAATTGTTATCTAATATTTGTCTGTGTTTTTAGTACTGAATGCCATTTCATTCGATAAAACTTAAAATAAATAAATAAATAAATAAAATAAAAAACTAGTTAAAACTATAAGTTGAGTGAATACATTTCACTAATTCAAGAAAAAGAAAAAAAAGAAAAAAGAAAAAATAAGACACCACTAGATCATGAAAACGAAAAAGAAATTTACACTAGCTAAAACTATAAGTTAGTTGGATTGGACCAATTGGTTGAGGAAAAATGTTCAGTAATATTGTTAAAAATCTAATATTTAAGTAGTGATATAAAGGTGGATGGAAGTGATCGATTTTATATTTCAAATAGTCTTGTTTCATGAAGAAAATTTACAGAACTTTTTTCTGGGTATATATAAAGTAACACAACTCGCAAATAAATAATAAAGTGGATCTATCTACTTGTTGTGTGGCAAACTTGGCACTTGGACATGTGGCACGTGTGCGTGAGTAAAATTAGATGGTGAATTTTATTTTATTGAAATAAAATGAGATGCATTGGATCATAATCCATTTAATTAAATTAATTTTTCATTCAGAAATAACTAAAACAATTTATTTTAAGAGTTATATATGGATGAATCTAAAAATTCATTATGTTTGTAAAGGTGTCAATTCAAATAGTTATGACTCTTCCTAATGTATAAATTAAGAACCCAAATCATATTCATAAAAGAAATATCTTTTAGAAGAAATTTCAGAATTGAATTTTCATTTGGTTACTTTGTCGAATCCTAGAGGTGAATTACTATAAATCCAACAACCAACTCTTTTGAGTGGGAACAATTATCAGTTTAAATAAGGATTTTAATAGATGCCTCAAAGTCATATTTTTCTTTCTCCTCAACAAATATATGTGCCTAACTTTGTCTTAAAGTGTATGACCATTGCTTGGTCCCCCCAACCAAGAAAAAGGTTTTAGTGTCCTACAATGTCTTTTTATCCATGTTGTAGGTCAATTATGAAGGTCAAGCCCTGGGCTTACGTTCCTTTTCAGCTCTCCTTTTCTCGATTTTTTTGAGAGAACAAAGAATTTTTTAAGTTTGGCTTAGATTAAAGTGAAAGAAGGGGTAAGACTGAAAATGATATTAGCTTCGAATCTTATCACTAAAAGAAAATTGAATGTAACTTAGAGTTGAAGTAGAATAAGCATAAACTTGTTCCCCAAAGCTAACATTTTTCGAAGTGGATAAGCTACTTAACTCTTAAAAGGGGTTGAGGTAATGACTAATGAGGTGGACAGGCCTAAGCAAGCATAATATGAGAAAGTTCCTTAGAGTTGGAGCTTCTGCGAAGTCTCTATATGTCTACATGTTTTTATGAAAATAGATGTGTGATTTATGCTTTGGGTCCATTACTATTTTAGCGTGTGAATTACTTGACTAACTAATCCACAATCAATTAGCTGCCTAGCTAGGACCGCATGTCTTGTGTATATAAAAATACAAAGTTAGGTAGCTTAGCTTTTGCTGGATATGGCCCACATATATTATATATATGGTCCCGTTTGAATTGCAACAGCTTGAATTTGAAGGTTCCACATTGTCCTGCTTAATCTACCAGATTTGTTTAAGCTCAGACCACTTTAATCACTAATTAATTTGGCTCATTATCATCACAGAATATTGCTTGTTTAGCTTGATTTTGATTGCTCGGTCAAAATTAGTAAACAAATTATCAAGGAGAAGGCTCATATGCGGTTGACGGTGATCAAACTTTAGAGCCATATCAACCATTTTTAATTGATAAATTAAGATGGAAAAAAGTTTAGCTCCAAATCGGTTTAAAACTATTTTCTTTCAACTCATTATGTGGTAATTGAAGATATCAAACATGTGTAGTTTTAGTCACGTAACACATGAATAGTCTTATAAATTGCCATGTGATGGGTTGAAGAAAATTTCTCCAAACTGGTTTAGAGCTAATCCTTGACCAATTAAGATTAGGCATTTAAGCCAAGTTGCCGAACACAATGGTAGAACTAGTGGCATTCATATCTAGGGAAGGGTGAACTTGGGTCATACAGTGTCATTCATATTGGCTCCAATCGTTAATCGTATTATTTGATGGAATGAAACTTCATTTTCACCCAATGACCCAACAATTGGGTCATTCTTTCAGGAATACTATAATTATTGGGGCTACTCATCAATGATTGTGTTAGAGAAAGCAACTATTTTTTATTGACTAATTGGTTAACAAAAAGAGAGGTCACACTTTGCACAAGTTTCTCAATTGATCATGCCATCTTTATAATATATATAATAAAATGAATTTAACAAGCATTTAATTTGACATATCTGATTCTAGTAAAGTACTCCCAAAAAAGTTCTGGGGTCGGTTATGAAGTTGATGTGAACAACCATTTGACTATGGGGAACAATGAGGGCAACTCTTTTGTACAATTTTGGGGTTGGAACTTGGAAGCCGCCTAGCAAGTGCTTATTCCTAGTCACTTTGTTTGAAGATGGGTGTAGACTGTCATTCCAATTGAACAACAAAGACAAGTCAGAAACAAAGAAAATTATGCATGATTTCTGGTATAGAGATTGAGAGTTTGAGACCTTACAATTGCAGACCCTACAAACAATTGCCCCATGTAAACGTCAATATGTACCTATCTCCTCTGACAATACATTAAATTATCGTCAAATTGCACTCGTTTTAGACGGCTATTGAAAAGGATAATTTTCCCTTTTTTGTTCCTTTTTTTTTTAACTTGTTTGCAAACTTTCTATATTTTTAATTGACCAATCCAATAATATCATCCACCCACCGGTTCATCTTTTTTTTTTCTCTGATATTAGTATATTACGCATTATTATATTACCAATCATCATGAGAAATTATTTGTTCAATGCAAAGAAGAAGAATTGTTTATTCAATAAGTTCCTTAACATGATTTTGTAAGATCAGATTGGAAATAATTTGCCCTTATAATCCCTTGATTTAATGAAAAAAAAAGAAAAAGAAAAAAAAAAGACCAAATAACCAACCCCCCAAGTCCCAACCTCTCCTCGCTAGGAGTACTCTAAACAAAACATGAAATGCCCAGTGCCAACTGTGAAGTGGAAGTACTTGGAAATGCAAAACCTCACTCTATTTTTCAATTAGTAAAACTCTTTTTCAAAAACTACAGTAAAGTGTTAAGGGTAACTAATCGAGATACCACTTGAGCCAAGAGGTTAACGGTAAATTTGTGAACTGTATTGTTTCAACTTTTCATTGATTTTTGATAAATGTAATTGTAACATTTAGTAAGTTAGGTCTAAAAATTGAGAAAGTATATCTTGTATTAGATATGCCAAGTCACTCATGTAACAACTCAATGAGTGAATATCATAATATTTAACTTTATATTCTTTTATCAGAGTTAAGCTAACCAACTTCAGACTTAGTACTTTCTCAAAAAAAAAAAAAAAAAAAAAAAAAAAAATCAAACTTAGTATTCACCAAGGAGGGTAATTTAAATTGGCCCTCGAAGTAGGTTTGGGGTGAGGCCTGGTATTGGAGATCCTGCCCCATTTACTTTTATAAATTTAAATAATAAAAAAAATCATTTTATAGTACTTTTTATTGGTTTTCCTGTAAGGCATATATGTACTTTAGCCTTCAAAGTTAGATTTATGATGTCTTTGTTGTATTATTGAAGTTATATTTTTATACCCATCAAAAAAAAAAAAGTTATATTTTTATGTTTAAGATTTAAATTGTTTATTATTTTGATTGTTATATTGTTATGTTTAAATTGTTAATTTTTAAGTTTTTTAAAACTTGAATTGCTGTCTTATACTTTTAGAAGGTTTAGTAATGTTTGAACTTGATTGTTGATGTTTAATAAATTTTAGTTTAATTTATAACATATTTTAAATCAAATTTTAATAACTTATAAAACAAAACAAAAAAATTGAGTGGGATGGGGCAGGGCAGGCACCCCCACAATTGCCATTTGCCCACGAGTATAGGATTATGGGAAAAAAGCCGACCCTGAATTGTGGGTGGGGAAGGGAATAAGGAACTCATCCCATACCCACCCTATTGTCATTTCTAGTATTCACTCATTGGATTGATATATATGTGAATGACTTAATTAATATGCTTGTTACAAGAGATACTTTCTCTTAAAATTTTCTTATAGGATAATTTTTTTTTTTTTCCTCTATATTTTGCATTATAGACTAACCATTTTTCAATTTTCAACTCATAAACTTCTAAATTTGGGTAGAAATACGATTTAATCTTAGAATTTTTATACGATTTTAACATACTACTTAAATATTCTGTTCATAAAATGGAAGTTGTAAGGTCCATTGGAATAAATTTGAACACGCCTATATATAAGAGATATGACTTATGAGTGCTAAAATATCAAAAACAGAAAAAAATCATCTCCTAGAAAATCATATATTGATTTTTTTTTTATAGAAAAAATCATCTCCTAGAAAATCATATATTGATTTTTTTTTTTTTAAATTATAAGGTCAGATCATGGTCGTTAGCTTAGACTCCATCACTTTCCACCAGCTAGTCACAACACCACTCAAAAAAGCACATGGATTCATGATACTAAAAAAGGCTAAAGAAGAGAGTACATAAGGTGAAGTTTGTGTCCAAATAAATAAATAAATAAGGTGGAGCTTGGGACTTGGGAGCACATGTAGTTTAGTAACATCATCCACGTGTTGTCGGCCATCTTATGTTATGTGATTCAGATTCTATATACCTCTTCATCTGAACCTTTCAGCCAACTCAAAAAAAAAAAAAAAAAAAAAAAAAAAAAAATTATCATTTTAATTTCTATGATTTACAATTATTTGATAAAAAATTTTTTGTATTACTTAGTAAATAGAGAAGTGTTACGTCCACAACATTTTCACAACAAATCGATAAGTTGTTATTAGTTCTAATTTAAATCCACAACTTAAATTACTTTTTTACCCACTAATAACAACTTATTACTTAAAATTTATTATAAAAATGTTATGAAAATATTATGGACATAACATTTCTCCCGAGAGCCTAGAGAAATATAAGAGAAAGTGTAAAACTGGTCTAATGAATACAAGTAGTCTATTAAAAGTTCACGTACGATCTCTACAAAAAATATATCTGCATGAGTGTTACAGAAAGTAGTGTATGAATGTTTTAAAATTAGACGTGTTGCACATAACTCATTTTACATATATTGCAGCATGGGCACATTTACATTTAATTAGTCAAAATAAACTATTTGTAAAATTGACTTCAAGAGCACATACATTGAAAATCAACAGTCTAACACATTACGTGTGTATATGATGTACATGCTAACTTTAAGTGTCTGTTTGGGAATAATTTATCTAGTTGTTGTTGAAATTTTTTTACTAAAAGTATTATAGATAAAATATAAAAGTTAAATAAAATAAATAAGTGATCCTCTTAAGACTCACAAATTATAGAAAAAATAAGCAATAAGGCAATTTATAAGTGCATTCCAAACCCGCACTTAAGTATGTCCGGTTTATTTGTTTACACTACTTTTATCTTTCATCTGGTTCCTGATAGAGTAGCACTGTTAACCCGCATCATTTTTATCTAGGTTGTAGCTGAGCCGCAACCAACCTCCACCAGATTGAACTTGTACTAGTGCCGACTGCCCACTGCATATAAATATATATATATATATATATATATATATATATATATATAAATCAAAGATTCAACGTTTTACATGCAATTCAAGTCTACAAAGCTTTCTTATCCATGTTAGTTGTTGAAAGGAAATTATTACTTTTACAAATTGAAAGACATAATCATAGTTTTTCATGTAACTCACCTAACCCATTTCAAAAGAAATGTGGAAACATTTTCAACATTTTTTGGGTGATTGTACGTTTCGTTGTAAAACTTTGGTTAACCCTAAAAATATTTTCGGGTTGTGGGATGATAAATTTTTTTCTTTCTTTCTCCTCTTTATGTTGCAATAAACACTTGGAAGTGTTTTTCAAAGTATTTCCAAAAATGTAATCAAAGACCAAAAAAATTCAGCTGAAAACATTTTAAGTTATAAATTGTTTTACAACAAAACAATTAAATGAGCCTTCATGTCAAATTGTTTGCTTTTCGCATTTTCTTAAAGTTAGATATTATGCTTTTATATGACATCATCAATTCATATATTTTTTTTCAAAGTTTTTTTTTTTCTTTTTTATTTTGGGTATCAGGATCTAGATCATAGTTCTCAGAATCGGACTGGACCGAGAGGTCGGACCGTGAAAATCGAGAACCGGAATGAAAATCGGTTTTTTCAGCATAAAGAACCATATTTTTTGTTAATTCTGTGAACCCCTAAAACCGGGGTTGGACCGCACGAACCAGTGAGAACCGTGCGGTCCAACCCCTTAGCAATTTTAAAAAAAAAAAAAAAAAAAAAACAACAACAACAACAACTTAACACAATTTTATTCTACTTAATTAAATTATCCATCTCTTACAATGAATAAAAAAAAATTATAATTAAAATCCTTCAAAGATATTCAACTTTACTTCAAAAATTAATCATAAATTTTAATGTTTTCATAGTTATTATTTCATGGTTATCATAAATTTAATGATTTTATTGAAAATCATTAAATTTCCCTCACATATATAGATATATTGTCAATTTTGCTAATTTTATAAATTTAATATCTATATTTAGGTTTTAATTAATTATGACATCATCACGGTTCGACCTCAGTTCGACCTCAAAAATCTTGAACCTCTCCATTTTATGGTTTAATGAACGGTTCGGGTTTGAAAACCTTGATCTAGATACAATATGACACCATGATTTTGTACTGAAAAAATAAAAAAACTGACTCTTTTATATGCTTCCGAAGTTTGTACTTCAAATCTAATAAAAAAGAAGTTCCAACTTGAGCTCCTTCAAGAATCAAACAAGTGAAGTGGGTCACCAGCAATTAACGCAGCGGTCCCTAGCTCAGACTTTTCTATTCTAGTTTTTTAACTGTATAATAAGAAGGGAAAATCTCTATAAGAAAAACTTTTCCATAAAAATTACTATTTCCACACCAAAAATTTGTTATTTCGCACCATTTTTCACATGAATTCCTGAGTGTTTGGATAGGCTTTTTTTTTTTTTTTTTTTTGAGAAATGGATAGGCTTAATTTGTTTTAACTTATTGGCTTATTTGCTATATTTTTCGACCTCGCTTGAAGCAAATAAATTTGAGAAATCAATATAAATTTCTCTATATAGTTCAGATTAGGGGTGTGCAACGAACTTGCCAAAATTGACATGACCCGACCCAACCCAACCCAACCCATCGGGTTGGATCGGTTTTTAGGAGAGTTGATAGGTTGGGTTGGATTATGAATTTTTGTTTTTTTTTTTTTACAATGGGTCAGGTTGGGTTTGGGTCATGAGATTTACAAACCTGCCTAACCCTACTCGACGCCATCTATATTTAATATATATTTAAATTTAAAAATATATTACATAATATTGTTATTTATTTTTTTCTCCTCTTCCTAAATAAAACCCAAACCCTAAGTTTTTCTCATATAGTTTGTGTTTGTTTGACGTTATGCTAGTGATTATTTGGTTATAAATTTGCTCTTACTTGTGGTGGTGTTATTCTAATGCTCAATTTAATAATAATAATAGTAATTAAAAAAAAATTGTATAACCCACGGGTCCAACCCGATCCACGTGAATTGGGTTGGGTTGGGTTGAACCCCTGTGATGGGTTTGAATTGGGTTGAATTTTTTTTTTAACCCACTATGGTGGGTTGGGTTGAAAAAACTTCTCAATCCGACCTATACATACCCCTAGTTCAGATGCATTAATGGTATTATGTTATAATTACAAAGCATATAAAAAAAAATCATTAATTAGTAAATTTTATAAAACTTATGAAGTTGGCTCTAATAAAATCAATGAAAGAACTAGCATCTTTATTCAATTAACAGTAAGCTTCTTCGGAACAACATTTTGAAATTATTTATGCTCTATTTGGATGTTTAAAAAATGAGGGGGAGTAGAGTAAAGGGAGGGAGAGTAGTTTAATTACCTTATTTAGAAGTTTTTTAAGGAAGGAATGGAAGGGGTTTTGAGGGGTTTCAACTACCTCTAACCCCTCATTTTTAATTCCTTCAAATTGAAGAGATTTGAAGGGAGAGTAGAGTAAATAAATTATTGATCAAATGAATTCCCCAATTTACCCTTTCTAAATTAACAAAATTACAAATCGATTATATAAATAATTTTTATTTGTATCCTGAGAAAATTTAAAGTGAATGAAAAAAAAAAATTGAATCTCACTATTTCACTGACACTGAAGCTAAACAACCCCCCTTTTTTATTGTACTTTTTTTTCATTGGTGGTGTCCTTTGACTCAGTCAGAACAGCTTTGAAGCTCGTCTCGTTGTTCTTGTTGCTCACAAAAGCTGGGATAGACCCATTAGCGAGTTGTACGGAGCTGGTGGAAAAGGCTGTGAGAGTGAACGGGTCGTAGAAAAACACGATGTGGGAGTTGGGGTTTTTGGAAGTAAGCGTGAGGTTGAATAACGAGTTCAGGTGGAAGGCTGAGGGGGAAGAGTCCGACGTGGCGGCGGTGAGGTTGAGCTTGGCAATGCGGAGAGAGGTGATGGAGAAGTGCGGCTTATGTGGGTGGTAGAGGTCGTAAAAAGCAGAGCCAGCTCTGGCTAAGAATAGAGCTAATGTGAGCAAAACAAGAAGTGACCAAAAGCAGCAACAACAATAGTTAATTCTACGACGGCGGTGGTGATGACTGCTGTACTAGGGTTGTGGGAGGTAAGGGTAGCGGGGCTTCTGCTATTGGGGTTTGGTGGTGGCAGCGGTGGCTGGTGTGGTGGTTGTGGGAATTGGGGGGTGGTGTTGTTGTTGTTGGTGGTGATGGGCTTGGAAGAAGGGTAAACTTTGTTAGTCATTTTATCAAACAACAAATGAGCAAACAGAGAGAAGTGGGAATATATCTTTCTGTGTCTATGGGCTTATCACAGTCACACGTTGCAGTAGTTCTTCTTCTCTTCTTTTACACACTATATGTATCTGACTTGTATGTGAAGTAATGAAGGAAGGTTGTTTTTTCTTTTTTCTTTTTATTATAATTTTTTTAAGGTAATAAAAATTATTTTATAAAAGTTAATAGTAGTTTTTTACTTTTATTAGTGGTATTTGATGGAATGAGAATGTTGATTAAATAATTATTTAATCTAACAAATTAATCATAGACCAATGTTGCAAATCCATTTTCAAATAGGGGTAAATTTGTCTATTTAAATCATTTACTCTCCTTTCCATCCTAATTTTTAAAATATCCAAATAAGAGGAAAAGCTAATTTTACTCCTTTCCATCCTAATTTAAGCTAATTTTACTAATTTTAAAAACATCCAAACAAGGTGCAGGATAACTATTTCCCTCTACTCTCCTCCCCACTACTCTCCTCTCCTCTACTCCCTTCTACTCTCCTGCCTCTCTAAACTTCCAAACAGGCCATTAGAGATGTATATTTATTAGTTTCATAAGATTTTATCTTTAAGAGGACTCGTAATAGATTAGTTAAAACCTCCTTTAGTTTAAAATTAAAAATTAAAAATAAACTCCTTAAAATCTCCTGCATCAACCTCAATAATTTATTCTCAAAAGTTAACAAATGAACAGTGTGCTCAATACACTTATTAAGCACTGTTGATAAGCAAACTAAATTCAACAAATTTTAAAATCCTCTCTCTCTCTCTCTCTCTCTCTCTCAAATTTTCATGGCCGATCAAGCTCTTCCTTGAACAAATCTAAAACCTTTAGCCAACACCATCACTAGTACGTATTGTACTATCGCCACCTCTCTCCTCAAATCACTTATGGTCCGTTTGGATTGAGGAGGAGGGAGGGGGAGTAAAGTAAAGTAGAGTAAAGTTAGCCCAAAATTAGCCTATTTTCAGCTAACTCTACTCTACTACCCTCTACTCCCCCTCCTTCCCCCCTCTATCCAAACAAACCATTAATGTTTGTGTGATCAAGAGGCGGTTCTATTTTCATATATGGATTGGTAGTTGGATTGGTTTTGTGTTGGTCAAACCTATGATAGTGGCCGATGGCTGGGTTTGTGTTGGTTTTTGGTTTAATCTGTGTTTATGGGTTTTGGTTTGATGTGTTTTTGTTTGTTTTTTGGATTTGGCAATTGTGAATGATACTAACATCTAGAATCCTCCTGAGGAATCAAGCAGTTGCGAGTGGTAGTTTCAAGTGTTTGTGCGAGCGGTGATGGCTTTGTTATTTGGACCAAAAATGGGTAGAAAAATGGGTAATGATGGGAAAAAGAAAAAAATATTATTAAAATAAAGTAGAGGAATAAATATTAATTCTAATAATGTAAATTTATGTTTTTTAAAATAACAAATGTGAGATTTTTATATCAAATTTAACAAAAATTACCTAATGTGAATGCGAACGCTTTAATAGTAGTGCGATACATCACGACCTAAGAGCATACACATCGGTTGGTGGATACTCTTCTATAATACAAAAACTCCTTCATTTTACATATTTTGGCCAAAAAAACACCCACATCAGTGGGTGTAAAGTTGTGCATAAATATACAAATGCTACAGTGATCGTGCATATATGCACGATCACTGTAGCTCGTGTATTTACTATTTTAATAATTTCTTCTCTCTCCTACGTCTGACTCTCATCTCAACTCTCTCTTTCTCATTTCATCACAGCTCTCTCTTTCTCTCATCTCAACTCTGCAAAGCCGATCAGCTTCTCTTTCTTCTTCAAAATCTCAGGCTTCGAAGATGAAGATGACAATAGCTTGGCGGAGATCTCGTGCGCCATGGACTGAGTCCGATCGGCGAGTTTGGGCGGCGAGTGAGTTGGGAACGCTGATGTGGGTGACGGAGAATTGATCGGACGGGAGCAATCCATGGCTGGGTGTGGGTGATTTTGTTTTGCGTTGATCCGCATTGAGATCTGCGGTCGGCTGGGTGTGGGTATCCAAGGGCTTGATCCGCATCGAGAATCTGCGGTCGAGCTTTGAGTTCCGCGTCAAGAAGACGATGGCTGGCTGGGTGATTTTGTTCCATTTGATTGTTAATGGTGGCTGGTGGCTGGGTGTGGGTGATTTTGGGTTTGTGTTGGGTTTGTAGCTCGACGGAGAAGACGGTGGCTGGTGGCTGGGTGTGGGGTGATTTTGGGTTTGTGTTGGGTCTATAGCTCGACTGAGAAGACGGTGGCTGGGTGTGGGTGATTTTGGATTTGTGTTGGGTCTGTGAGAGGGCTCCAGAGAGGAGAGGGAAGGAAATAATAAAAAATGTAAAAAGAATGAATATTTTATTGAATAAATGTGTAGAATAGATAAACTGGTGTGGGTGTATTGTAAAAGTGGATGTGTAAAATAAAATAAAAAGTATGTTTTTTCTTGCAAAATAAACAAAAAATTTACACGAACTGATGTAGTTGCTCTAATACTATGTCAGCTGAAGCAAGAATCAAGAATTAAACAACAGTAAAAAGTAAAAGAAACATGAAATCCACGCAACACAATGAAAGCAATAATAAAACAAACAATGATGCGATCTGCACGGAAACCAAATATATATATATATATATATATATATATATATATATATATATATATATAATCAAAGTCAAAGAAGTTGAGTGGCTTTTGAAAAAAAGAATTCCATCCATCCCACTTTGTTTATTCTGTTTGAAAAGTCAAACTTTTTAAGGTGACATCATTTATTGTCTTGTTTGCCTTATAAAAATGTATAAATTTACAAAACTATCCTTAAATAAATTTATAGTTTTTTTTTTAAAAAAAAGTTATTCTTAATGAGGCAACTAAAAAGGTGCTCCAATTAGATTGATTTTTTAAATATTTGTTAGTTTTCTTTTTAAATAGTTTTGAAAATAAAGTATGAGTATAATAGGAACATTAGTAAACTAATAATTTTTATTTTTAGAAATATGACAATATTTTAGGACATCCTAAAATGGAATAGAGGACAAATAAACTGAGATGGAGGGAGTAATACTTAGTACACAATATATTTGATAGAGGGTCACTTTTTGATTTAAGGTTTTTAATTTTAAGTAGCTACCTACATATCTAAATTTAAATCAATAAACCAAAATTTTTATAAAAAATTTCACAATTATCAAGTACAAGTTGTTAATGATAGATGATAAAGTGATGTCAATGATAAACCTAAATGATAATCAACAAAACCTACCAATTTCATTATCGAAAATGTTTCTCTCCCGTCAAACTCTTATATTTTTTTGCTTGGGTGTGAATTTGAAAATTTAACAATTGGATTGCATATTCTTATTATATCCTTCATGCTTGCAAAATTTCAAGAAGATTAAAGATCAATTGCTATGTCATCAATTAAATTTTTAAATTTCAAGTTTTTATGGTCTAAAATTATGCGTAAAAAATAAGTTTATTGATTATTGAATAGTAAATAACATCCAATTTGAATGAAATTTGACATACATATTAAAAACATAAAGAACATGCAATCTAATAATTAAATTTTCAAAATCACACACAATAAAAAGATATATAAGAAGTTTGAAAAAAAAAAAAAACCTTGTACTTTTAATTATTATTTAAAAAAATTACAAATTAATTTGTCATTTAACATCTCTCAATTTAAATAAAGAAACAAAATTGTAAACTCAGCCGAGTGAGCACAAACTAGCCTGAGTTGGATGGTTTACGCCAAAAGTCTTGGGCTGTATAAGGTAATTAAGACTTACCAGATTACCAACATAAGTAGTCTCATTAAACAATTGGATGGCTTAGGTGCCAATTCATTGAACTACCAGTCCGACTGCTAGGCCAGTTAAGTCAGTATTCGTTATTTTTATGGGTATCACTAGCTCGAACTGTAGTTCGGAGACCCCGAACTCACACACCCCAAACTTTATTAATTTCTAAGACTTACCAGAAATTACAATTACAATCTCCACGGGAACTCGAACATAAGATGTGGTGAAACCTCAGCAAGCATCTACTAGTTGTACCACACCCGCAGTCAATCTTCTGATACTGAACATAAAAATAAAAAACACCCACACACACTGACACACCCCTAGGCCCTAACTATACTAAAAGTTTGGCTCCATCTATATATTGACATGTAAACTAAAAGTTAAAAGTCCACTATTTGTTGCTAGCTACCTGCAGATTCAATGAGGGGACAATAAAACAAATTAAGTAGGAATGCAAATGGTGGTATGCTTACAAGTTATTAAATTAATCCCTCCATTATTGGCCACAGTTCTCCCTCAGCCAAATCTTACATTTTCTGATTGACCGAGTGTTTTTTTTTAATGTCTCATCCATCGAAATCCATTTGCAAATAAGGTTATTATTAGCTATTAAAATGACTATAAGTTATGGTTTAATTAAAGCTTGGGTAGTGTACTTTCTTCAAGTTGCGTGAGTAATGAAGGGTCCGTTTGGTAATGTTGTTCTAGCAACATTGTTTAAGAAGCCGTTTGGTATGGTATTTTAAACAATAGTTTTCAGTTTTTAAATAGCATTACATGTATTTTCACACACTTTTTCACCCACACGTATTTTCAAAAAATGCAAGTAGCTTTTTTTTTTTTGTCACGGTCAATGATGCCCCATTAGAAACTCATAGGGGCGAGATACTATAGAGAATTGGAATATATATTACTGTGTTACCATATAACTTCAATAAATGTTATTTGTTACTCTTATTTTTGGTCAATTATGTGATTTGTTAATATATCATGACTAATGCTATCTCTTGATTTTGTAAACTTCTCTCTTTCTCTTTTTCTTTTTCTTTTTTCGTTAATTGGATTTTGTGATTATATATACTAGAATTTAAGAGGTGATGAGATGAGAATCCAAAAGTGTTGTTTAGAAATACTTCTGTGCCATGTTTGTAGCATTTAAATCTGGTTCAATTTTATTGTTTTATTTTTTAGAAAAAAATCTTTGATTATGATGATAATTTTTTCCTTTGGGTAGAAAAGGAAAAATATTAAAACTTAATTAGAAACTGAAACTAGAAGTGAAAAGCACATGTATTTTCTAAGCGTACGTGTGTGTATATATATATATATATATATATATATATATATATAAAGTTACACCTGGTGTAACTGTTTTTTTGGTAAACAACACCTGGTGTAACTGTTACACCACCCAATAACTTACTATTAAATTAATATTTTGAAAATCCAACCATTGAATTACATGTTCTATATATTCTTAACATGCATGCCACTTTTAATATCAATCAGATGTTATTTACCATTTGATCCACAAGTTCATCTTTTATGTATTTTTTTAAACTACAAAAACTTGAATTTTAACAATTGATTGATGATATGGTTATTAATCTTTGATCACTTTGAAATTTTGTAAGCATGAAGAATATACGAAAATAATGTAATCTAACGGTAGATTTGTCAATATTCGCATCCACCGTTAGATTTGTCAATAATCTAAAGGGTTAAGTTCAAGTTACACCTGGTTTAACTTTAAGCAATGTTACACCACCCAATAACTTGTTATAGAATTCATATTTTGAAAATCCTACCATTGAATTACATGTTCTATATGTTCTTAACATTCATGCCAATTTTCATGTTAATTGGATGTTATTTACTATTCGATTTATAAACTCGTCTTTATGCATTATTTTAAACTACAAAAACTTGAATTTAAACAATTGATTGATGACATGATTATTAATTTTTGATCACCTCGAAATTTTGCAAGCATGGAAAATATACAAAGATAATATAATCTAATAGTGGATTTGTCAAAATTTAAATCTAATTAAAAAATATTGAGAAGTGTAGTATTGTTTAAAATTATACCAGGGGTAACTTGATCCTAACCCTATATATATATATATATATATATATATCAAAGAAAATAACCTACTAATTAATATCATGAGGAATCAATTACAACATCAAAGATAAATGTTGAGAGCAACTGCACACATGCTTTTAGTCAGTGCATATTTATCCCCAAAAAAATAGCCAGTGGATTTGGCACATTTGTTGAGTTTTCTACAGGGTGTGACTTCTCAATGCAAACCAATTCCAACCCCTTACGTCGCTTACAAGTCGCATTCACTTCTTAATAAGGGGATGTGAGTTGTAAGTTCAGAACTTCATGACATCGATAAAGAAAAATAAATAAATACATTCTAGGCATTTAGGATTTTATATATATAGTTTGCCACAAAAAAAAAAAAAAAAGATATAATAAATACATTAATTATGCTCCCCTGCCTCTTGTTTTTCAATAAAATTTATCCTTATTTATCCAAAAGAAAAAATTATTGTTTGCAATTAAATATAATAATAAAAAAAGAGATATTATGGGGTTGGTATTTTGATTTGTGGGATCATCAATGGTGTCTTAATGGGAACAGTACTGCGACAGATCAGACATTATACTCCCAAACCTAAAATTTCAGAGGACATAATATGCATGAAACATATATAACTGCAGGGCAAATATGATAATTTGCCTTATACTTTATAGCTTTATATTATTTTTTCGTTTGAAAACGGTTCTTTTGAATCTTGAATAATCGCTTACCCAAAAAAAAAGAGGGTTGTTTGTATTATTGGCTTAGCCACAAGAAAATGAGCAATAAAGTAATTTTTTTTTTATAATCATAAGTAATAAGTAATTAACTTTAAAAAGCAATGTCCTCTGTATCTTTCTTGGTGGGAAAATGTTTCGCATGATTTTAGAATCAAATTCATCATGATTCCAAAATTTTCAAAGCATGGATTGGATCCAACCCCACATGTCAGAGTTTCAAGAATCCATCCAATTTTGATTTCACAATTTCAGTCATAAAATTAAAAATGTTAATAAAAAAAACAAAAAAACAAAAAAAAGGTGTAAAAGGAAAAGGCTTTCTCTGACTCTCTGTCCAGTATGCTTATAAAAGCAGTCGCTGCAGACAACTTTTCATTACTCCTAGTCCTTTTCTTGATTAATTCTGGATCGAAACCCAAGGAAATGGGTTTCCTCCTATTCTTCCAAGCAGCACTGTTTCTCTTTGAATTGCAGATTTTGTTTTCCCACCAAGCAAGAGCTGAAGATTTCATTTCCCTCAGTAATGCTACAAATTTCAGTGCCAGAAAACTTGCTGGTAAATGCAATTTGTTTCGTGGAAAATGGGTCTACGATGCTTCCTACCCTCTCTACTCTTCCTCTAGCTGCCCCTTCATAGATGCACAATTCGACTGCCAAAAGTATGGCCGCCCTGATAACTCGTACCTCAAATACAGATGGCAACCTTTCTCTTGTGCCATACCCAGGTACCCTTTTTAGCCATTTTCACATTTCACACTTCAAAAACACATTGTTATATAGTATGCATATCTATGACTATAAGTTGGGCTTAAGGTTTTGTTGCATTTGGTATAAAATAAGTAACACATGCATATGAGTTTCTATATTGGGTAATTGAGTGTTAAATTGGCACAACAGGTTTAATGGGTTAAATTTCTTGGAGAAGTGGAGAGGCAAGAAGATTATGTTTGTGGGAGACTCACTGAGTTTGAATCAGTTTCAATCTTTAACGTGCATGATTCACGCATCGGTGCCAAAGTCTAAGACCACATTCATAAGGAAAGATGGGCTGTCTTCAGTGACATTTGATGTAAGTTTTCTGGTTTTTTGCTTATGCGCGCATTTTCTTGTTTTTAGTTTTGTTTTTGTTGAATTAGCACAGCAATCATAGTTGTGATAGTGCATGCATTTCCTTTCCCTTTTCTCTCAACCTTTTGTCAAAGGTAAAGTTGTTCTTTTGACACTAATTAAAATTTTCTTTTCCCAGTCCAATTTTGCCACTAAAAAGAAAATTTGAATTAAAACAGTTCTGTTTTATGCCAATATATATGAGTGGTTGTACACAGTTCAGTTCATTCAGTTTTTGCTTTAAATTGAAGTGTGCATTTGGAGAAATTATTCATTCATACACAGCTACACTCACTCATCACATGAATCATGGGTCAAAATTTATTATTATTATTTTGACTATATAGAGGAACATCTGGCAGGCCAAGATTTTCAAATTGTTTATTTGACAATTAAGGTCCTCTTTTTCACTATACTAGGAATATATAACAGTATTGTGGGGGTGGAGAGTAAAAACTCATTTCATAAAATCTTACATATTTGTCTGTGACTGTGTGTGTCTATGAGCGAGTCACGAGTGTTGGAGTTTAAGCATTAAAAGAGGAACGTGATTAGTGGTACCCCGTTTAACTTTTGCCGGAGACATGTCAGGTCGTTATTTGCATCTGGTACTAAATGATTGAACGTTAAACCAGACAGAGTTCACTTTCACCGCTTCTACTTTTTTCTTCTTTTTTTTTTTTTTTTTTTTAATAAAAGGCGGCAAAATACCGTTAATTATAACTGCCACGGCAAGTTAAAAATAATAATTGTGCGAACAAATTAAATGGTATTTAGATCGCAAACTATGCACATGAAATTTTTCATTAATTTTAAGATTAATGTTAGAGATACAAATTTTTTTATAAAAAAATTTACAAACTGCTGATGTGGTGAGCGATTATTAGTGAATGATAAAGTGATATTAATAGTTGGCCTAGATAAAAACTAATAAGAAGTTAGTCGCATCAACAGTTTATAAAAATGTTGTAAAATAGTTTGTAATTGTAGCATTACTCTAATTTTAGTACGACTTCTCATTGCCAAGTAGTTTTGGCTTAGTTTTTGTTTATTCTAGTTTTTCTTAAATTGTCTTGTTAAGAGTAATTATAGCGTAAAATTTTCTCTTTCTTTAACAAAAAATTATTACTAAGAGTTTTGTAATTTAACTACTTAGTATTTTTATATATTTTTAAGATTTAAATTTATCATTCTCATTATAACTATTGAAATTTTAAATTATATTATTATTACTATTATTTATGAAATTTTGAAATAAGCATGCCTCTATCAACATTATCATCATTTATGTCACAATTATTGATCATCTTTGGTGATCTAGTACTTTGCCATCCAGCTATACATGTAAAGTATCAACTATCTATCATAGGCGGGTCAAATGGTGGCTAAATTAAGACACTGTTCTAGTCTAGACTTCTATATATATTAGAGAGAGACCAAAGTCTATGTCATCAACTCGTCATTGACAGCTGTTATACTGCTTTTAGCATTATAAATCTATTCGTAAATTAACAACTAAAGGAACAAAGGAGAGAAGACAGCTTTAACGACCCTACATAAACAAGCTATTATTAATTTTTCTATTATAATTGAGTAACAGCAATTATTAATAAACTATATTAGAAAAATTTTGACATTATTTTTATAAGAAATATAAAAAAAGAGTCCAAAAATTAATTATTTTACCATTTTCTTATAAAATATTGCTAAAAATAGTTTATAAACCGCTGTTAACATTTTCCTATGTAATTTTATTGGTTTTTTTTTTTTTTTTTTCTTTATGGGTTTTGGGGGTTGAGGAAGTGTTTGTTGGTTTAGGAATATAATATTGTTCAAACTTTTTTCACCCCAAGAAACCTCATCCAAATCAACAAGAAATCATTTCAACAAAACTCAACCAAATGCAAACCTTAATCGTGGTTGGTGGCTTTTTTCACAACTCACTTGTTTGTACGTGCGTGACTTAATTTTGAAGGGAAAAAAAAGTAGCCTCATAAAAGGACCACATCGTGGTAAGGACCACTAGTACTTGTGGCACTAAATTGAGTTCTCTGTTTATACGGCTTTTCTTCAAGCTGAATCTTCCACGTAGCTAATTTGGCAACTTTTCTGATAAGATCAGTTGAACTATCTAAACCTGGAATTAACCAAAGCACACGTTAAGACTTTATGGAGCTGAGAAAGTCACTCTCACAGTCACAAGTAGAAAATAACTCTTCTTCGTAATGTCCCAATTTTATCGAGTATCAATCAGAATTTTAAAAGTCTTATTTCTATTTCTTCTAGAACAAACTTTTAACATTAGAAAATTGTAATTGCCTCTTTTTCACGTTACATATTACATTATTTGTTTTATGTTCCATTTTTTTTTCTTAGATTGGTAAATGAGATTATGGAGTTTTTTTGCTTTGTAAAAAACGTTATTCAGTTTTAATACTTTTATGTTTTGAAATAAAAATATATTGAAATTTACCAATTTATATAAATAAACTTTTTTTTTTTAATGTATAGAGAAATCACATGACCTTATTAAACGCTTAATGAGGTCCTATGCTTTAATATGCAAAAGTTGACGTGTGATTATGTGAACTCTTGAGCTTGAAATTGTTGAGCTTTACAATTTCGTAGATTTTTTTTTTTTTAGTGGGTTCATAATTTGTTGAACAACGCATTAGAAATTTCATTATTTTCTCAAGAGAGATTATGCAAATTTTTTAAGTTGATGAAATAATTAAATATTTACATTTTCTGAATGCAGGATTATGGAGTTAAAATACTGCTATTTCGCACACCATACTTAGTAGATCTTGATAATGAGAAGGCGGGACGAGTTTTGAAGCTTGATTCAATCAAGAATGGCAATGCATGGAAAGGCATGAACATGTTGATCTTTAACACATGGCATTGGTGGACCCACACAGGGAGAACCCAACCGTAAGATTAACCTCATCAATTTCTCATCAAAATTAATTTTTGTCATATATATGGATATATATGGTTTGGAATTTTAGCTTAGAGATTCGATGATCAATGCTAATACATGTAACTTATTATTGCAGCTGGGATTATATGCAAGACGGAAACAAATTGTACAAAGATATGAACCGTCTGATTGCGTATTATAAAGGGCTAACCACTTGGTCTAGATGGGTCAACCTAAATGTTGATGCTTCCAAAACCAAAGTCTTCTTCCTAGGGATTTCTCCCACCCATTACGAGTATGCAAACCCTTCCTCAAGTTCACACTTTAATTGGTTTTAGTTTAATTTGTGTTACATTCTCTAACATTATAATTATCTCATGGGTTCTAGTTAGTTCAAATAATAAAATAAATGGGTTTCAAATTTTGCTTACACTAAAAATCAATTAGTATCTTAACTTGATGATAAGAACATTATAATTATCTTTAGTGATGTCTATTATTTCGTCACACTAATTGCGACTCTTTATCATTCATTTCAGCATTGTGTAAGGCAAACTAACATCATAATGTATTAGTGCAATTAAATTTACTTGATTGATTGTTGTTGACATAATTAGGGGCAGGGATTGGAATGAACCATCAAAAACATGCTCAGGTGAGAAGCAACCATTCTTTGGTCTAAAGTACCCTGCAGGCACACCTTTAGCTTGGGCAGTTGTGAACAAAGTATTAAGCAGAACTAAGAAGCCAGTCACTTTCCTAGATGTTACAAAGCTCTCACAATATCGGAAAGATGCACACCC
Source organism: Notholithocarpus densiflorus (assembly GCA_030021035.2). NCBI lineage: Eukaryota > Viridiplantae > Streptophyta > Magnoliopsida > Fagales > Fagaceae > Notholithocarpus > Notholithocarpus densiflorus. The sequence continues at coordinate 1,811,725 of JARYZH020000014.1, read as the reverse complement.
ATCTGCCTATAGTGGTGAACATAGTGGCAATGACTGCAGCCATTGGTGTCTTCCGGGGCTGCCCGATACTTGGAATCAGGTCCTATATGCAGAGCTCTTTAGTTGAAGACAAAGTGAGCAATGGACATTTGAAATATAGAAGAAAACCATTGTTTTCAATTCTAGGAGTTCAATTTCCATTTTTATTGTTAAGTGAGCAATAAGAGGGCTGATGTTTCAATTAAATGTAAATGTGTAGATTTTTTGGCACAGAGTTGCGTTGAATTGTGAGCAATATACATATGCCCTTACAAATTGAAAAGCTCATAGTTATCATTCACATACCACATGCTACTACTAATTAGCAATTAGTAATTACCATGCACTGTTATAAATTGCCCGCGAACTTATTACTTTCAAATCTTTCACTTAAGGGCTAAGCCAAGATCATGATCCCTTCATTTAATTGTTTTTTTTTCATAGAGGCTCACATTGCAAACTTGAGCAACACAAGGCTTGACAGATTACCTTTGCTATAATGAAGCTGAATCATCTTTAATGATTGTTTGTTGGATCTATGGGTGTTTTCCGAATTGAACAAGGAAACTTGTAGGTTTTAAGTGATTACTCCAACCAAAAGTAGTTACTCAATAAAAAACCTTGGAAAGGCTGTCATAATCATTTAAACCAGTTCGTTCAACCGAAAAAATCACCTTGCGAGGAGGCCCTTTATGTCGATACATCACGGACTGGCCTGCACATATTTTGGGCTGCCTAAAATGTCCAAAGAGGGCACCTTAGCTCGATGAGGGGAATGCTATACAATTTTGACCCAATAAATTCAATACAGCCTTACTTTTCTTCTGGCCCAAAGGGGAGTTAAAAAACCCTCAATAAAACATTAAACCTCCTTTCCTATGAATATTAACCCTCAATAAAACATTAAAACCTCCTTTCCAAAGAGAGCATCACGACTTATCCTATAAAGTTCAAATCAAATATATTTTTAAGGATAACTTGCTCTTGTAGTCTTGGGTAAGATTTTGGCATTGCTTGCTAACGTTGATTTGAATAGTGTCGAAGGGAAGTTTAAGAGGAATGATGTACAAAAAGTTGAGCACTCATGTGTCCAACCAAATGGAATGACAATTTTTTTTTTTTTTTTTGGGTCAGGAAATTAATGCAAATGAGCATTTGCATATGAGTTCAAAAAAAAAAAAAAAAAAAAAACTATTTCATACACACTATTATGTACATAATACATATACTAACAAAAAAAAAAATTACAAGAGAAAATATGATTTGAAGTCACTTATTTGAAGTTGGAAATTGTGACTTCAAGTCATGTTTTCTCTTGTTTTGTGTGAATGTGTATTATATGCGTAAGAGAATATGTATGAAATAAATAGTGCTGAAACAAATGTTTGATGAGGCCACTCCTTTTGTTGCCTATAATTTTTTTTTTTCTTTTCTTTAATAAATCATCTTAACTACTATTTTCCTTCGGCTATTTTTGTTTGATTATGTCTCCGAATTATTAAAATTCAAAGAAAACAAAAACAAAACGGAAGAAAGTCGCATAACTTTCAATGGCCATTGATTATCTATGGCCCAATTAAAAAGGCTCATGCACTATGCAATCCGACATTCCCCAAACAAAGATTGGATCTATGGATTGGTTGTCTTTGTCTCCTAGCCAAGGCTTGTCATGAGTGGACCAGTTGACCCCAGCCCAATGAACTACATGTGGCACCTCTTATGATCTCCACGTGGCATACATCTAGATAAGTCCTTCTCCTCCAATCCTAATCTGAACTCTCTACCAAGCTACACGTGTGTACTTGCCTCAATGCACACCTGCTGACTCAATTCCTCAGACTCAAACACGTTGCACCAGCCCACACACCACATGTCCACTCCATGCAAACACGTCCATGCCCACCTCTTCAAAAACCGCCATAGCCTCTTGTTTTTAAAAACATTCTCCACCTCCATCATTTCCAAACTCAAATCTACAATCAACGTAAACATCGAATATTACCTGAGAAAAAAAATTAGAATACAATGGCTTCGGAGCAAACTCGCAGAGACAACACCACCAGCGAGGAGCTAGAAATTCACATAAAGAAAGATACGGTGCCAAAGATTACGAGCCACTTTGAGTCTTTGGCGGAGCAAGCAAAAGAATCAGACAACATAGAAACTCATGTGGAGGGTGCTAAAGATGAGAGTGGTAGTGCTGCAAAAGCTATAGGAGATGTAGGTGGAGCTACCCATGAACTGGCTTGCCAGTTTGAATCTCTTGCGGATAAAGTGAAGAATGAGAAAGAACGTTACCAGGAGAATGAGAAAGAGAAGAATGCTGATGAAGCAAGGGGTAGGAATATGGTTGCAGTCAAAGAAGTTGAAGCTAGGGAAGGTCAAGGAGGAGGGCAAAGAGGGCTTTATACTATGGGAAAGTTTGAAGTAATTGTCAAGGACGAGAAGGGTGCAGAGGAAGCTAAAGGCAGAGAAGGTGAAGCTGAAAAAAAAGATAGAAGCAAGGAAAAGTCTGAAGAGAAGAGAGGAGTCACAGAAACGAGAAGCAAAGAAGAGTGTCATGAAGAGAGAAAAGGAGGCGCAGAGATGAGAAGCAGAGAAGAGGGATATGAGCTAGGAGGTGACACAAAGATGAGAACCAAAGAAGAGTGTCGTGTGAATAGAGGTGACATAGAAGAGGGTCAAGAGCAAAAGGAACAACCTTCTCTAGAAGAGGTTGCCAGGTTCAGAGCAACGGCGTAGCAAAATTCTATGGAGGAGTTAAGGGCCGCGGAGGAGAGGTATGAGAGGGCAAAAGAATCTTTAAGCCAGGGAGTGAGTGCTACATCTGAGTATGCAAAAGAGAAGGCTGCACAAGCAAAGGACACAGTCGTCAATACAGGTCGCACTGCAACTGAGTTAGCGGCAGAGAAGGCTGCACAATCAAAGGACACCATTGTAGAGAAAGGTGCACAAACAAAGGACACCATCGTAGAGAAGGGAGCACAAGCGAAGGACACCATCCAAAATACAGCTAGGGCTGCAACCGAGTATGCCACACAGAAAGGAGCACAAGCAAAGGACACCGTGCTAAATACAAGTGTGGCTGTGAAAGACACTGCAGCAGAAAAGGGTGCACAAGCGAAGGACACCATTGCAGAGAAGGGTGCACAAGCAAAGGACACTGTCCTAAATACAGCTCGTGCTGCAACCGAGTATGCCACAGAAGGGAGCGCAAGCAAAGGACACCGTGTGGCTGTGAAAGACACTGCAGCAGAGAAGGGTGCACAAGCTGAGGATACTATCGTAGAAAAAACTAGTGTTGTGAGAGACACTGCAATAGAAAAGGGTGCACAAGCAAAGGATATAATCTTAGAGAAAAGTGAGGTTGTGAAAGACACTGCAGTTGAGAAAGGTGCACAAGTAAACGACACAATTGTAAGCACTGCGAAGACAGCTGCGGATTATACAGCATTGACCACAGAGAAAGCAAAGGACTATGCGTTACATAAGGCAGCAGAAGAGAAAGACACGGTTGTGCATGCAGGGGAGACCACTGCCCATTATGTTGAAGAGAAAGCTGTTGGTGCAAAAGATTTCACTTCGGAAACTGGCAAGGTTGCAATTGATTATGCTGGGAAAACAGCTGTGGAAAGCAAAGGATAGAGCAGCTGTGGCAGGGTGGACGGCCGCGCATTACTTGTGTGAGAAAGCTGTGGAGGGAACCAAAATGGCAGCCAGAGCTGTTAAAGGAGCGGCAGAGTATACAGGTCATGTAGCTAACGAGCTTGCAGTCAAGCCATTGTCTGCTGCTAAGGATGTTGTTATATCAACAGGAGAGAGTGCAAAAGAGTATACAGCTCGGAAGAAAGAAGAAGCTCAGAGAGAATTGGAGGCTATAAGATCAGCCGAAAGAGAGGTTTGTGTGTACCAATATTATATCTTTACTGTTGCATAGCCCTTCAATTATGTGATTTTTTGAACATCAAATTCTACATGTTTACCTTCACAGCTTCACAACACTAAATTGATGCTATGTGCAAAACTAGATCACTAATTTAGTGTTGCTACAAGTGGGTGTATATTTATTTAGAACTGCCAAAGATTTTAGTATTAATTGTATAAATGCATAAATGGATTATGAAAACATGTAGCAGGGTAAGAGGAGTCGTCTTGGCAATAATTTAGATCGAATTTAGTAGCAGAAGACAACATTTGGCTACTGAGGAAGATTTTTGTGAATAATTACTGAAGCATTGGTTGGTTTGTTGTAGTTCACCTCTCAATAGTGTACAACTAAACATTATTTTCTAGTTTTTGTGGTCCTTTCATATTTAATCAAATACTCAGCAGTCCGCACCCAGAAGTAGATTCAGAAAATGCATATTCAAGGAGGAAAAAAAAAATTACATTTCAGAGTAAATGGAAGTTGGTTTAAATTATCATCATGTTTTCCTTCTAAGTGCCTTTGTGGTGATCTAAAAAATTCATTCAACCAATTATTTATCAGCCACCTGTGGTTGATACTAACGTTGAGTTTGTTGCTTACCAGGGAGAAGATTACAAATGGGATTCGCAAATTCAAGAAACAAAAATAGAAGAGAAGGTGGAAAAAGAGGCCAAACCGTCCGAGAAGGTCATCCAGGAAACCTTTCAGGGAACCCAAGAACATGGAAAAGAAGGAGAGGAGGATGGGGTTCTCGGAGCCATTGGAGAAACAATAGTTGAGATTGCTCCGCAAACAAAACAGCTTGTTATTGGGCAAGACCATGCTGGAACAAAGGAGACGGGTGCCTACAAGTCTGGCTCAACTACCTCTGGCAAGAAAGAACAATAAGCATGAAGAGGGGGATGAAAGTCAAAATAAATAAATTCATGTTTTGATGTTTGAATGTTGATGTACAGAGATGGGAGGAGTATTTGGTTATATATTGTATTGTAGGTGTTTTGTGTATTTTTGAGTGTGAATAAATTTGAGTCCATACTGTGATTCAAAACCATGTTTTTTTTTTCTTTTTTCTTTTTTGGGTTAAAAGGACGATTCATTAAACAAAACTAAGAGACTACGCCAGGTTCAGGACAGCGCCTGTCAAAATACATGCCATTAAAATCAGCCTCAAACGCTTCCAAAACGTCCACAGGCGGACTATGAAAAACTACATAATCTAAAAGCTGATCAGAACCCAGCCTAGCCATAACGTCAGCACATCGATTAGCTTGCCGATAACAATGTCTGATCTGCACCTGTTGGAAGCGGCTCAACAAATGCCTGCAGTCATCCAGTAAAGGAGATACTACAATGTTAACATAATCAGAGTTAAGCAAAGCATCCACAATAACTCTAGCATCTACTTCAACTATTAGACATTGAATATTAAGGTTCTCTAAGGCCCCACATTTCTGCTACAAAACTACTTGCTGAACCGATGTGCTTAGAGAACCCAGATATCCACCTCCCATGCTCATCTCTCACGATGCCACCACATCCAGCTCGTCCATTGCTGCCCATACGAGACCCATCGGTGTTAAGCTTCTTCCATCCAATTGGAGGCCTTTTTGTTAAAGTTGTCTTCTGCACCGCGTGTACCTCTTTATTTTTTTTGGTAAAATAAGGAAATGCATTAAAAAACTAAAGCAGAATAGAAGTCACAGGACCGCTTGGTTAAGTACAAGCCATTACGATCTGAAATAAACACAAAGTCTACCTTTGTATTAATAAATGATTGATTATTTCTCATTTACTGAGACCCGAATTTGCAATGTTTTTGACATTCTTCAAACCATACCTCAAAAAAGAAAAAAAAGAAAAAAGAAAAAGAAAAAAAGGTACTTATTATCAACCATAGCATCGGAATGGAACATAAAAAAAGAACACAACAAAACATAGTTCTTTACCAACTTAAATCTCCTGATACCAGAACATATTAAGCTTCTGAATACTTTTGGTTGTAGAAATGTACGACAAATTCGAAGTGTAATCAACATTCTTTGATTATCCAAGCAGAACAATACAATATGTAAAAAACAGTATTTCCCTAACTTAGCACAAGCAATGTATATTATTAGGCTTCCCATTCATCACTGTTGTATCTCTGACTTCCCCCATGCAATTTTGTATGTATCTATGGGAGGTGTCCTACTCTATCAATGCGATTTTATTAACAAACTCTTTATACAAACTGACCACTTTTATAAATCAGTCGCTCTGTTAATTTCTCTAATAAAATAAACAAAGGAAAGATTAAATCAAAGTCACATAGATTTCTCCAAAGTATGCACTAGTACAAAACTTAACTTCCCAGGATGGCACAGGTTGAAAGTATTTTTATGTCATTGTTATGACACTAGTTACTCCCATTTTTCCCAGGTTGCCTATTTTTGTTCCAGCTTATGAAAAAAAAATATTGAATTCCCATCATGGCACAATTGCGGCTTTTTTGTGCCCGACCTAAGAGTCCTCTTAATAGAAAGAAGACGATCATCATTACTTATACTCTGTTCTAAACCTCATGTAAATTTTTTTCCATGAACATCGAATTTCGATTATACGTTTATTTAAAAAGTATGTACACACTCTATGTAGGAATGACAAATTTTCCCCACCCCACCCCACCCCGCTTTGCCCTGCACGAGGTTTCCTCACCTTGCAAAGATGGTGGGGTAGGAATGAGTCAAGATTTTTTTCCCCGCACCTCGGAAGGGACAAGGATGAGTTTAGACTTTTTTAACCCCACCCCGCTCTGCTCTATTAGTGTTAAAGATTTAGTTTGTATTAGTAAGTATTTAAAGCATTAATATTAAGACTTTTTGTTTTATTGTGTATTGTTTTGTTAAATACTTTGGATAATATTATTCATTCCTTACTAAATATTAGTTTGATATGATATAATAAATTTTATTATAATTTCAAACATATTTATATTAATGAAACAGACTTTATAAAAAAAAATAGTAATAAGTTTAGGGCAGGATGTGAGAGATTAACAAAAAGTAAAGTTTTGCGAAGCAAACAAAGCCTTATGAAGCCCTAAGAGGTGGGGATGAGACAAAGCAATTTGCCCAACCATGCAGGATGAGGCAAGAATAAGGTAAAACAAAAAACCATGTGGGATGAAGCTGAAAATCCAATCTTTCAACCTCACCTTGCCCCATTGCCATCCCTACCTTGATGGGATTGCTACAAAAGACAGGTTTTACTACGGTTGATTGAGATTGCTTTTTACTTTTCTCTAGTCTACTGTCTAGATGCTTTTCTTTATTTTTTTTATTTTTTATAACACTACTGTCTAGAAGCATAATCTATGTTAAATCGGCCTCTAAATAAAGTAAGATAAAATATAATCAGAAAAATCAATTGTGCTCGGGTGCAAAATAAGCAAACGTAGCAATTCAAAAAGAAAAGTCACTAAAGATTCCCTTAAACAGTGATCGAACGAGCACTAAGTTAACGTAAACCCAGGCCATCATACCAATATTGGAAAGATAATTAGGCCATCACACAAGTATTGAAAAGATAGGAAAGAAAGACAATAAATGTGAATTACGGATAAGTCAACAGTCTTTTGTCCCCTAGCAATCACACCACCTCACCATGTGTGTCACTTATTAGTGGACCTACGATTTAATAAATCTATCACATGTGTGTAAATCTATCACACATGGATGTTGCCTGTGCCTTAACCTTTCTAGTGGATAGAAAGGTCAAAGGACTTCTTCTATCTTTTGCCCGAGGGCCCTACAAGCTTTTGTTTTTAGGGAAAAAAAAAAGGCTGTTCATTGCACAGTGTGCAAATACATACTGCAAAAATATGCTGCAAACTTGATTCTCATTTAGTTAAAGATTTTTAGTATCCTCATTCAGTTTTTAGGGATTTTTAGTATCGTCATTCAGTTTTTAGTGTTGTAAAAATACGTGTTTAAGTGTTATAAAAAGTGTTATAAAAATACATGCCAGAAGTATTATTATTATTTAAATATTAAAAATTATTGTTTAAATACTAATACCAAATAGTGTTTCCATGCACAAAAATACGTAACTTTTAGTTACTTTGAAAACATGACTTAATTAAAAAGCGCAAAAATACTCTGAAATTGAAAATGTAACTTTAAGTTACTTTGAAAACATGACTTGATTAAAAACCATGTTTCCAATGTATTTTTGCACACATTATTTTTCATAAAACACACCTCTTTTTATTCGAGGACCCAAGATTTTAGAGCATTAGCATCAATCTATCTAAAATATTTTGTCTATTTTACATATAAGAACCTACATTTTTTTTTTTTTTACACAATTATTTTACAAAATACCCACATCACACCATCTATTATACACACTATATTATTTAAATAATATTTTTTATCCTTTTGTTTATTATTATTTTATTAATATTATCTCCATTAAAATATCTCTCTCATCTTAATCGTCTCCCCCTCTCTCTTTCTTTCACGTCTCTACATCTCCTTCCTCAACTCTCTGCCTCTCTCATATCCCAAACCCACACATACTTACACACGGAGGTGAGGAGTTCCGATGAAAACGACAGCAAAGATAACGGCGGTGGATCCAACGATAATGACAGCAACTCTGAGGTATATCGACGGCAACTCTAGCAATCCCGTTGGGTTTTTCTAATGGGTTTTCATTTTGTTTTTGTAATGAGTTTTCGTTGGGTTTGGTTTTAATTTTTTTTTTTGGATTGATTTTGAGTTAGGTTTGGGATGAGTTTTCTAGTGGGTTTGGGTTGATTTTGAGTTGGGTTCAAGATGGATTTTCCGATATGTTTGGACTAATTTTGGTTTGGGTTGATTTTGAGTTGAGTTTGAGATTAATTTCCGGTGGCTTGGGTTGATTTTGGGTCGATTTTGTGTTTGGATTTTCAACCATTGAAGTGGGTTGTGGTGGTGGAGGTTGGTGGTGCTAGATTGTGGTAGTGCTAGTAGTGGTTGGGTGGTGTTGGTAGTTGTTGGTGATTGGGTCCTCATCTTCTTCTTCAGGTTAAAGAGACTGGGGTAAGGGAGAGAGAGACTAATGAGTGTAGAGTTATGGGGAAGAGAGACTGATGAGAGCATAGGTAAGAGAAAAAATTAATAAAATAGTAATATACACAGCAAAAGTAACCGTGTAATACACGATTACTGTGGCAAATGTGTATATTTACACAACATTAGCTTGACTGATATTGTGTAAATTTTATATCTTTTTCTATTTTGCAACCATTGATGTGAGTGCGAATTCCATTTTGTAACAGAAAGTTTATTTCTAACCTCATACAGTTATAGTAGATCTTTGGTAAACCAGAGCAATCATTCTTTGACTCATTCAATCACTAATGAAAAATTAATTTGCATGGTCACTTCACAAGTATAAGTGCTTGTGAGGTGTGGGGGGCAAGGGCCGGAATACAAGTCTCCAAGAGGGAAGTTTCACACACATATACACTTAAATTAGATTAGAGTAAAATTTATATCTTGTATAAAAAAATAATAATAATAATAATTTGAGTAATAAAACCATTATAAATAAATTTGTAGTAAACTCTACAATAATTCATCCATTTGCATTTAATATATATCAATCAGTTTCTCCCTGAGAAGCCCTTCTTTCATAGCTAAAAAGGAATCTTAAACCAAAAAAAAAAAAAAAAGAAAAAGAAAAAGGAATCAGTTACAAAAATTCAGATGAGGCATGAACATGTTAAGATTTCAAATAAAACCAGAAATCAATCAGAAGAGGATAGAGACAATCAAAGGCCATAACATCACTGATCACACTACTACCTTGCTTCCATTAGAAGGATTCAAATTCAACTCAAATCCAGTGAATTTATGCACAAGACGAGAGCTGGAAATACGTGGCACATCCATCTTGCTTCCAGCTTACAAAAAACACTAGGCCTAAACCAAACACAGCAGAGCACTAAAAAAAAAAAAAATTTAAAACTAATATATTATTTTATTTCAAGAATTAAATTAACAAGGAATCTGAGAAGTAAACCACCCCATAACATGAATTGGGGCTTTGACCAACTCCAAAGCCATCTCCACTATCACAGTCACGCACAAACAGCACGGGCATATACAGCTCAGCAACAATCTGCCCAATAATTACGTCCAAGTTCAGAAATTTTTTCTACCCATTACACCAAATCGCATCAAAATGATGAAACTTTTAGATACCCAAGGAACCAAATTGAATAACTATCACATCATCAAAAGCATCTAAGATAATCAAGAAAATTTCAAATACCCAGAAGGCCAAATTGGAAGGACAAAATTATAAATCATTTTGCAGATTTTTCATGGTAAAATACTGGTACCGACATATCTGGATTATCATAACCGTAACAAGTTGGACCGAAATTTAAGGTGAGACAGAACAGGGAATTAGTTATTCAGCATTCTGGTTTGGTTGCTACTTGGTACTACCAAATACGAAATCTATGATTAACAGCTTTGGATCAAATTAAAATTTATAGAAAAATTAATGAAAAAATGAAATACCCAGAAGATATAGATATAGAATTGGGAAAGAGTGAGTCAAAGTGAAGTGTACCCGACGATCCAGATGACGAGGCCGACGATGGAGATGAGGAGTGAGAGAAACGCAAAGGGAAGGCCCAGTAGAAAGCCCAGTGGCCTGCACTCACCGTCTCCAGAGCACATTTTCTTTCGCTTTTTTTTTTTCCTTTAATTTGCTTCTTCTTCTTCTTCTATCTACTAGATCTTCTGTCCGCCGTCTTGGTGTTTGTGAAAATAACTCAGAGAGAGAGGAGGAGGTGTCAGTTGAAGATATTATCTGTGTTTCGGTGTTTCCTTTATCTCTTTGTTCTTACTTTGATTTTAATGAGGGTATCAGTGTATGTACGGGTTAAAGGTTATTAATTAGTATATTGAGGACATAGGGACACGTTGTTTTGTTTGGCTTTTGCTCAAAGCAATAAAGATGATGGGAAAGCAAGAAACCTTCCCATACGCATTCTAATTTCTGATAGAGAAAGGCAAACATTTTATGTTCAAAATATTTATAAAAATAAAAAATAAAAAAAATAAAAACATATTCAAAGAATTTATACTTGTTCTTAAAAAATCATAAACTATAATTAATAAATAAATAAAAGCCCGATTTTTTTTTTTAACAAAAACTATAAAATTCAGCAATGAAGTATTTTATTTTTTTATTTTTTATTTTTTAAGAAAAGGGATATTGCTATATTATGAGGTATAAACTCAAAATAATTTTAAAATATACGTTTATTTGAAATAATTTTTCATAAAAATAATTTTTTTTGGGAAGGAAAATTATTGGAAACACTCACATACATGATGTATACATAAGAGCTCTCCAAAGGAGTTAAAAGAAGAAGAATTTACACTCTAATTTAAAGATACAATCAATAAAATTTACGATTTTTTTGTATGTTATTAAATCTAAGAGTGAGAGACAACTTGTATAAAAATCTAAAGAGATGAAGAATTAATAGGTCTTTGGCAAAAACTAGTTCAATTCTAATACTCCTTCCGTCCCAATTTGTTTGTCCTGGTTGAAAAGTCAAATTTTTTAAGGGAACATGATTTATTGTCTTATCTGCCTTATAAAAATGTATAAGTTTACAAAACTACTCTTAAATAAATTTATCAGCTTTTTTTTTAAAAGAGTTATTCTTAAGAGCATCTCCAACAGCTTCTCTATATTTTTGTACTGTTTGGACAGTGAACAGTAACATTTACCTTTTACCTACCTACTTTTTCAAATACATATTCCAACAGATTCTCTATCATTTCTCTATCTCATTTAAATATTATTTCTTCATTCATTATTTATTCATTTTTTAACACATATTCTCATACCCCCATCCCCACTTCTTTCTTTGCTAATTTTTTATTTAGTTTTATTCTTTTGCTAATGTACAGTAGCCCATCAGATTTGATGAGCTAATATTCATGAGCCAAAAAAAAAAAAAAAATTCATGATTTAGAGAATCCATTGGAGACCATTTTTTGGGGCTCATTCTCTATTATAGAGATTATTTTGCTTTTACCTAAGCTATTGGAGATGCTCTTAATGAGGCAACTAAAAAGGTGCCCCAATTAGATTGATTTTTTAAATATTTGTTAGTTTTCTTTTCAAATAATTTTGAAAATAAAGTAAGGGTATAATAGAAACATTAGTAAATTAATGACTTTTATTTTTAGAAACAGGACAATATTTTGGGACATCCCAAAATGGAATAGAGGACAAACAAACTGGGACGGAGGGAGTATAAGCTAAACCAAACCACTCGAAAAAATTAGAATTCTAACTTTGTGTTATGACTAGGGTTGGTCAATATAATTTGATGCCTAAGGCAATAAATTTATAGTAAATATTTTATATTTAAATACTAATTAAATAAATTTATTTGATGTTAACTCTACATTACCCATATTGCCAAACACCCCCTTAATATGGAACCATATTCCAAGCAAAGGAGTTACGATTTAGGAGTACATCCACAACTCTCCTAGGCATCACTTATTGACCCCCAAAAATTGAGACTAGGAAAGACCACAATTATTGGGTAAAACACAATTTAATAATAAATTATCCTCATTCTCACCATTACATTTGCAAATGTAACATCAATGCACCAAAATCTATTTTCATGATTAGGTTATCACCAATTAAAAACTTCCCCCTGATGTAGTAGACACAAGATATGCCACATTTTTTTTGAGATAATTTCAAGTTTGAATGCTAAACTGAATGCTATTCTAAGGATAAAAATAAATAAAAAAAGAAAAAGGAAAACAAAATACACTTACCTTTAAACCCACCCACATTGAGAATAGGAGCTCACATCAAATTATCAGTTTTATTATCTCAATGCCAAAGGCCTTATAGCTGAATTGGCACTTCCTCATGCACAAAGTGCTTGGGGGTCTAGGGAGGAAAAGGGTTCGAGTTGCGGAGTTAGCAGCATGTTGTAATTATTTCTCTAAAAAAAATAAGTTTTATTATCCCAATTATTGAAGTGTCATACAAATCTAATCCTCTATGAACATGTCCACTTGAGATCCTCGTATGGAAGTAGGGGGGAATCCCCTTTATCAACTACAATGGTTTGGAAACAGTTCTTTCAAAGTATGATTTGTACCCCATATTCCAAATATAATATCAAAGCCTCACTCATCAACCATCCTTCATTACATAATAAATGTAACGTGCAAATCACTCCAAGCCTACCCTACTATTCTTCCATAGACTATAACCATTGGCTTTTTCAGTTTTTTTCTAACAATAATTGTAGTCCATTGACCCTAAGTTTCCCCATATTTTACATCAACTTGTCCCCAAAGGTGGGTTTATTTCTTCCTTCCCAAAGTGTCAAACACATTTTCCCAACAAAAGCTTGATTGAAAGCAACCAATTTTCTCACTCCTAGTCCTGGCCCTCCATTTCTAATTAGAAACAAAATTGTGTTCTGCTTGACAAGATGGAAACTAAACTCATCATTCAGAACTCCTCACTAGAAATTTCGTTGCTACCTTTCCAGGAGGTTAGCCACATAGGTAGAAAGGTTAGCCACATAGGTAGAAATGACAAATAGTGATACATAATATGTTGGTAAACTTGATAACTCTGGCTCCATCTAGCCACACATTTTCATTCCAAAAACACGCATTTTAGAATGAAAACATACAGAGCCAAATTTTGGAGAAATTATGATGGACCACGTTACTTGTCCACCATTTTACTAAAATACTCCCACCTATTTAAAATTACTAAGTCAATAGTTAGTTTTTGCTTTAAAAAAATTTCTGACTCAGCAATTTTAAACAAATAAGAGTCTTTTAGTGAAATGGTAAATAAGTGACGTGATCCATCATGAGAATATTATAATTTCTCCAAGTTTTGGTTCCGCATGTTCTAAAATTTGCCATTTCAAATTAGAGGTAGGCTTCAGCAAATTTGAAAATGCAAGTTTTTTAAAACATTTTTGAAATTTTAATACATAGATTTACCATAAAATACTCCACTAACTTGAAAATGGAAAAGAACCCAAATATATATATATATATATATATATATACTTATATATTATATTTCTCCTGTTTTTCCTCTCAATTGCATTGTAATTTGTATGTACCTTCTCCTCTTCTTCTTCCATCAACCCATGTGAAGTATTGACTTTTTTTTTTTTTTTTAATTGTTAGGTGATGGACTTACTTCACGTGGAAATGTTGTACACTTTTTTCTTTCTTTCTTTATAGAGTATATTACATACTTTAGTCTTATATTAGTTTGGCCATGTTAGTTGATAGTAAGGTCTTTTTGATAATTTGCATTGGAAACAACAATTTTAGATGGAGATTATGTTGGAAATATTTAGTAGCATCTTGCAAATTTCATGAGTTTGAGAAATTTTCAAAGTGGATATTAGAAAAGTTGAGAAACCAAATATGCTTAACGTCCACATGGAGATTTAACAAGTGGACATTGTTTGCATCATTTTGTCAAAGTCGAAAAGATATGTTGCACCGAGGATGGTCCTGTATTATTTGCACTATAGAAAGGTACGTAGCACATGATACTATATGCCAATTTTAAAGTAATGGCTCTCAATTCTCTTCAGATTCCACTACCCAAAAGACCTCTCCATCTTGTTTATCAAATGGTTCCAATACTCCTGGGTATATACGTATTTGGGGTACTTACATTTATATACATTATAATTGCAAGAACATAATTTACAGTAATATAATGATGAAGCAAAAGTAACCAAAGCCACCAACGAGTCACCTCTTGCAGTAATACTATGATGAAGCAAAGTAAGGAAAGCCACCAAGTCACCTCTTGCAATATATAGCCTTCAAAAATGCCATAACCAAGAGATGCCCAAAGAACCAGTGCAGCATGACAAAGACCAAGTTGTTACCAGTGTGGCTGCTAAAGTCATAAGGAGAAACCTAGTATGAACTTCCCAGCATCACCAATATTTGTGTTGGAGCTCAATATGTTAAACAACAATCATGTAGGAGGCCTATTCAAACTTGAGTTCTCACTCTCCATAGAAATGATGGAAGCAAGCCTATCATAAACCTGTACCAATTGTTTGATATGTTACATTTCCTTTTGCCAAAAATAAGGAGTAAAAAAAGTTTCTAAAATTAGTTTTACATGAGGTTTGAAGGCCAAGATCACATACCAAAGAAAGCTTCTCATTTTTGTCCTGTTCATCGCTCTTATCCTGCATTTTTGAAGATGATGTATCATACCTAGACAACAGATGGAGCGCACAGCTAGTAAAAAAGATAGAGCATATTTACATAAAATAAGATTTAATATCCCTCTTTTGGTTTCCAAGAAAATAAGTAACAAAATTTGGTATCAAATAATCAAAACCCCAAATCCATCAGGGTTCTTGTTAACCAACCAAACCACCAAAATTATACAATTTTCTCACCAGTCACGAGGAAGGCCAGCTTTGTCCCGAGCTGAATAATTGAAGGGCCCTTTCAAATCCACATTGTACTCATTTAATAAATCTGCATGGTCCGAAAAGGTCCACATGAAACTTTCACATGTCTTTTCATTATGTGGGATTTAGTTATTGCAGTTATATGCACAAGTGAGAAACACCGGATTAGCTGCCTAAACCTTTAAAAGTGGAACAAGGGGCACAACCCATTTTTTGGCAGACTGAAACAAACCAGAATACACCAACAGCTACATGTGCAACTTCTTCATCAGCAATTCTAGCCACAATGTTAGATGTCCTGAGATCTCCAAAGCCAACCAATTTTTGCACCAGTCGTGGTCCAGCATCAAGTCCTCTAGCCTCCTACAACATTAGAAAGAAACTTACCTCATCAAGTGTGCAAATCAAAGTATAAAATATATATATATATATATATATATTTATATATATATGTATATGTTGAGGACTAAATTACAAACAACTGGATCCCTCAAGGACTACAGCAAATAATACAAAAATATCTTAGGGCTGCAAGAATCGAGGATGAAGTGCTGATGAACTGTTGTTTCTTTGCCACTTCCATATGTGACCTTATTTCAAGGTACCTAAGTTCTATCAATTTATAAATGGAACAGGTAACAGTGAGAGGAATCTCCCTATTGGGATACAATCATATGGACAAATCCTAGTCCTAATCCCAACAGATGTGCAGTGCATTAGACCTCATGTTCTTGCTTAGATGGAAGACTTCTCAGTGTTAGGACATATGTGTTTCACTTGTTAAGAACATATGTCATTTTTTTTATGTAATTGGCTTATCCTTTGACAAAACGCACTTTACTTGTATTTGGGTAGATATAGGATGAGATTTAATACTTCAAGAAACTGTGTTTCAAGATCAAGTGTTGAAGTTATCAAGTCTGTCCAATAAACAAGTGAAGAAATGCTGAGTTTTTAAAGCTTGATAATTGCTCGACACCTCCTCGATAGCTAGCTATTTGTCGAGCTTCCTAAGCTTTTTCTTATCGCAATCTCGCCAGCACCTCGATACCTTGTGGATCGATCGAGAAAGTTTTTGTCCCCTCGATAGCTTCTCGACACCTGGTGGATCGATCGAGCCTCATCTCTTGTGTCTGATGTTTTAATCCTCAACACCTGGCTCGACACCTTATTTGTTGAGTTTTACGAATTTCAGATTTTCAAATCTGATTTTCGGCCCAAGCTTATTTATTTGTGTAGGGTTTCTTTTCTTACAACCCTAGACCTATATAAGGCTTATTTTAGAGGCCGTCACATAAGAGAATACAAGGAAAACGAATGCAAAAGGTGACCAATGCCTTATTCTCTCTGAAAGAAGCTACTGCGTCTTTGCGCTTTAGGGTTTTGTAACCAAGTGCTTCTCAATCTTCATTGTTGATGAAGTGAAGAATTTTGCAGCCAACATATTCTTCTAGTTGGTGATTAAGTCGCGTACTGGGATCCGCGCAATTGGTTAGTCACGTACTGGGATTCGTGCATCAAAAGGTGGTGTTCATATATTGAAGAATTCACAGGTTCTGAAGCGATAGAAGGTTTCTGCTGTGAGTTCATCTACGAAGATTGTAGAGTCTAGGGACAAAGATTTTGTACTAGATCTGAAACTCTTTTTCATTATAGTGGATTGCTTTTCGGGAAGGTTTTCCCCCAGGTTTTTTATTGTGAAACTAGTTTGTTTCATTGATTTTCCTGGGTCATCATATCTTGTCTTATTTATTTTTCCGCTGCATGATTTTGACATGATATTGATGTTTGTTTGTTTTAACAAGTTTTATTCATAATTAATCTAATTAACAACTTGGGTTTAAAACTTGTTAATTCTATCAAACGGGGTCTAAATTTCCCAACACTCAGAAATGGCTTTTCCTACAAGCTCACCATAAGGGGTCAACTACCTCCTTAAAACTCCCCAAACAGGTGCCTGCATGCATCATCTTTTTCTTATTGGTAAAGCTTTTGCTTCCAAAAAGTGAAGGAGAGGGGATTCGAGCCCAGGTTCTCTTCCTTGGGAGAACTGGGCAATACCACTGAACCTAGGTTCTCATGCATCATCTTAAGCATTTTCTGACCAAGTCATGGTCTGAACTCTGAAGCTCAAAAAATTTTCAGAAGCAACCTTGCCAAGCAGGATCACTTTTCCCTACTTTCTATCCCAATGAACTACAGGTAAGACCTTCAGAGACCAGAGGTTTGGGGTGTTTTAGGTCCCAATGAAGAAGAAATTCAACAATAGAAAATAATAAAGAGATGAACATCTAGCTACCTCTTTCATAGACACTGTTAGAGACCATGTAATAAGCTGGCATGGTGGACTTCCAGCAACGGAGTTACTAGTCTACCTAATGTCATTCTCCAGTCAAAGTTCACAACGATCATTTAAAAAGAAAATTTTCTGATTACATGTAATGTTCCACACACCCATCTTACAGTTGCTTATCGGAATAAACAGGGTAGGAATATGGAACTACCACCATTACCAAAACTATCATGATTCACAAATTATGATTAAAGAGAATAGCACCTCCTTGGTACCTATTGGTTAGATGTAAACAGTACCTCAATCATCATGAAGATAAATCCTTGGAAGAGAGTTCTCATTGGGAAATCTACTTTCAATGAAGTTCAGCAGATATGACCAAAAGAACAAAGAAAAAGGGTGGAAATTTGGGTAAAGCCAGTAAGAAGAGGACTGTAATAGGATGGCCAGCAATCTTAACAATGGTGATCAAAGCCAAAAGTATAGCTTTGACCAAGAATTAATATGAGTCAACATAGAGATGCAGTATAAACTCATATGAATCTAATGTATGGGAACACAAATTAAATGCAATACAAATAGATCATGATGAGAACTAGGAAAATAAAACAAGATACTACAATGAAAGCATAATTCCAAATTGTAAAGTTGTGATTTACAACTATTTTGTGTTGTGTTGGCTTTAATTCTGTGTCAAATTTGATTGTAATTGTGTTCAATCTTATGAACCTTGTATTTTATGTGGGATTTCTTTATAAGAGTTGTGTGTGTGAGAGAGTGTGAAGACTCAAGGCAAAGTGCAGAGCAAAGAAGTTTTCGCGGGTAGCTCGCGAGAAGCCTTCCCGCGAAGTGAAGCATGTGCTCAGCATATGACTGGAACGCGAAGAGTCATGACAGATGGTGAGAGCTGGTTTTCACGAGTGTCTCGTGGGTAAGGCCTTCCCGCAAGATACCCGCGAAACATTCTGTTTTGCCAATTTGTCACATCTAATACACCAGGTCTTCACACACACTATATATACCCACATACTGAGAGGAGTGTTTTTCAGAGAGAAAACCCTAGCCACTATTTTTTAGAGTGAGAGATTGTTATACCCACAATTCTCTACACAATCTATTGTAGTTTTCATCAACTCCTACCTCTCCATTTCCAAATCCTTGAGAGGTTGATAATTCAAACACTTACCACACTCATTTTGAGTGTCAAGTGAGGTTTTGGTGTTGCTGGGAAGCATTGGAAGAAGCCAAGATTTGGCGGATGCAATCGGGCGTATTGCGGAATCCGGAAAGCTAGACAAGACACGGTTCTGAGAAGCCTTTTTGGAGTAGGAGCTTGGAGGGCTTAGGTGCATTGGGTAGATTAGGCTTAGAGGGTCTCTTGCTATTCATGTATCCCAACTGATTGTCTAGTGGATTGATTTACCGCTTGGAGGGCGGCGGAGAGGTTTTATGCCGAGTATTTCGGTTTTCTCTTCGATAACACATCGGCGTGTTATCTTGTGTTTGCATTCTTCTTCCCTACTCTTTTAGCTTTCATTTTACTGCTGTGTTGTGATGAATATGGCTTAGAGTAGTTTTATTATTTGTTCGCTCGTATTTACTCTATTCCGCACTTAGTATAAGTTAGAGTAAAATCAACCGAGCCGTAGGTTTTATTTTGGGGGTCTAAACAGTTCTTGTGTTTTAACACATAATCGAGCTTTCACAAATGTTTAACTTCCTTATACATAAACAATATTTACAACCTTGAGTTTTTATTTAGGACTAGATCTGCAAATATGGAGAAGAGGATGGTAGGAGAAAGGCATTACAGCTTCAAAATAAAATAGCTGTAAAAGCATATTTTAATCCAGTCTGACATCACCGGCAGTAGAGAATATATAGTATAGACACCCAAGAGCTAAAGATCACCTGGACAAGTGGGATTACTGCTAAACGCGCAGCAACATTGTCAGATGATTTCTCACACTCCCTCCAGAGCAGATTATGAGCTGGCATATCTCCATATCTTGTCAGAAGGGGAAAAAAAAAGGATGTCAGTCTAATGAAAAGAATATATTACAACCCAAAGAAACAGTTATGCTCACTTGAAACCAAGCTCAGAGAGTCTTTGCGAACACCAACCAAAATGGCGACTCTCATCATCAGCAACATGTGCAAAGTCAGCAAAGAATCCCTCCCCAAGAATCTCACTAAAGGGTGAAAACCGAACAACAGTATCCCATGCCAAATCAATTGCATTCAGCTCCACATGAGCAAGATTATGGAGCATATAAGCATTAAGAGGCAAACCTGAATTTTTTGGGGCCGGAATTTCCTTCGGGGAAACCTGAGTTCCACATAAAACAAACCATACATGAATATACTCAAGCACTTAAGCTGCTAACTGCTCGACTATAATGTAAAAGGAAAACCCCACATCTTAGAAAGATTGGAGAAAAAGAGATGCTCAAAACTTTAAATAAGACAAATCCCATCAAGTTTAACGGAACCAACAATGATAATCATAAACGAGAGTAATAGTCACTTTGCAAAATCATAGGAAACTTCAACTGCAAGGGAATGAAGGCCATCAAAGCTAATTAACAAGCAAACGATAATAAATAAGCAAATTTAACCAAACATACATATAAACATCGGCTTTAGCACAACAACAAACTAAAATTGCATAATGTACTAATGTTCTGAGTTGACCCATTGAGGTACAAAACCCAAAAAGCTAAAAGCTTTGAAGAAAAAAATGAATCTTTAAGAGCCAGAAAAACAAACCAATTCGGGTTTGAGAGGCCGAGCAGGTCGAGAAGGCGGGTCAGACACCAACCCAAGCGGGAGATTCTCACGGCGCCATCTTGAGTATGCCAAATGGGAAAGCTTGGACTTGGTGAGAGGGTCACTGGTGGAGAGGACTAGAGCACCAAGCTCCGCTAGGGAAGAAGCAGAGCCTATGGAGCTATCACTGTTGTCGACCGCTGAAGATGGTGACTGTAGTACAAGAGATTGTGGGCCATTGGGTCCCCAAATACGGTTCTCGTTGAGAGGGCTCTCTCTCCAGGCTTGAAGACCTGACCATGGTGAGTATTGCAAAGAGGAACAGGGCTTAAAGTTAAGGGGAGGGAGAGGGGAGCTGAAGGACCATTGTAGTGTTGGGGAGAGCATGGATTTGAATTTGAGACGCTGCATTTCATGTGGCTGTTAAATGGCGTGTAATGTGAGGTGTGACTGTGAGCGAGTCACTTCTTTCTTCTCGTTAAACTCCCAAGTTTTTTTTTTTTATTTCTTTAAAAAAAATAAAAAATAATAACCCTAAAATTTTTTACTATACATTTTTTTTCCACTCGGTTCGATTGGTATGTGAATTCAAATACATATTTTTAGTTTTTAAACAATATTATATGTATTTTTACAGACTTTTTCACTCACACGTATTTTTAAAAAAATTAAAAACTATTGTTTAAACATATATACCAAACGGGCCCTTAGTTTTTATCTTGGTTAGTTGTAACACTCTCAACAAAAATGAAGTAAAAGGTCTTATTTAGAGGGTGTTCACTGATTAGGTCAAGTTAGGTTTGGACTCAACCCAATCACGTCAAGTGAGGGAGGATGAAACTCGTCATCAACTGAGCAAAAATGGCAACTTAACCCAGTAGGTGTGCACAAGTGGCAATTGGATTCAATTGAAACCGATTAAAGATGATGACAATGAGCATTAACAACGGGGAGAGGAAGATATCTCAAGATCTCCAGCGGATCTTATTTGAGATCTCAAGATTTTGACTAAGTTTAGGTGAAACTCTAGTTGGCAATACATTTGTCATTGAATTGGTCTGTTTGGTCGAATTCCCAAGTAGTAAAACCAGTACTCAACCTATTTGAAGTGGGTTTTGAATTGTTGGACCTGTCATCAACCATCGCCACTGTCGAAGCTAGTCAACCCCAACAAGCCAGTCCAAGTCAAGTGGGTGAGGTCGGTTTGGATGGGTATTTGGCATTGATCGCTCTAGAAATTTTTTCTAGAATAGTCAGTAAAAAATGTAAATTATACAAAATCTAATAAAAGAAAGAACTTAAATATATTGGCATCACATAAAAAAAAATGTAAATATATAAAATTTTACAATTTTCTTCTATTAACAAATTTGAAAAAAGTAAAAAATGACTAATGAGAGATAAAGACAAAATTAAGAATGTTGAGATAAGAATAATAAAGTGAGAAAGAATCTGAAATAATGATAGAGAAGATAAAAAAGAGAGACAGGGAGAAAGCAATGAATGATACATGTTGCAACTTCGAGTCGAGCTGCTGAAGAGAACAGAACTGCTACAACTGCAAAGTTGTGGAGAGTTGGCGCCCCTAAAGAGAACCCAACACTACAGTATATCTTTTATTATCTCTTTTTAGGAAAAATGGAATTAGGGGTTCTTTAAAAAAAGATTTATGAAATGAGTTGAATGAGTTACGAATCTAAATAATTTGGGGTTTTTATTTTTTGTTTTAATGAGTTTTTTGTTGAAAATTTTGTTCATTTGTTGTTATTTTGGCTAATTTTATTGTTTTTATTTTATTTTTTGTGTAAGAGGTTAAAGATTATGTTTGGGAGGCGAAGAATATTTTTGTTGAACCCAAATTCTTGGGATTATCAAGTCAAGGTATTCAATATTTTTTTTAGGATAGACAATACAAATTAGTTTTAAAATAATTATGTATATATATATTTTTAAGTATATATTTTTTTCAACACCCTGACTTGCATTTAAAGCCACATTTAGTGGGTTCCAATTATCTCAACTAATAAAGTCTTTGATGGTTGAATAAAAGATCCGGGGTCCCCACTTACACCAAAAACCAATTGGTGTCTTGGTCTGATGATAAAGAGCACAATCATTAGAAGTGGATATCAAAAGTTGAAACTCTCTAAAAAACTCAAATAGATGTGGATATCATAGGTTAAAACTCTCTAAAAAAATTCAAAAAAAAAGAAAAGAAAAACTATATCTAATATTTGGATAACCCTAGTCTTATTTATACCAACTATAAAATACTGACAAACCGGATTGTTTTCAAATAAAAGCATAATATCTAATACAAACAATAGCAACCTATTAAAAACAAATATAATCTCTCATCAAAATATATATATATATATAATCCAATTTTTTTATTATAAAAAAAAAGCAAATAAAAAACTACTTTTGTCGTATGAATACATTACCTCGTAGAGAAGTAGTCCAATGCCTACTAAAAAAAACATAATAATTGCCACATTTTACTTCCCCGCTCTGGTGGGTCAATGTATTCACACATAGTTTAATAGCTTTTGTTTTTGTTTTCTTCTTTTTTTAATAAATAATATTGGTTTTCAATGGATTATTATTGTGTGTATTAGGCACCATGTTTTTATTTGAAAAATCTAATGTGTCAATATATGTTTGGAGGGTGTAACTAAGACATTTTGCACAACATCATTATTGAAATTAATTTGTATTAAAAAATGAAAATTTTAATTTTGTTCATAAACAACTAATTATATTAAATTTTAATTACCATTTTAGTCTCTAACATTTGCCCTATATGTCAAAATATGTCAATTTAGTCCATAACGACTCTTGTCGAATTCCTCTAGAAAGCATAATGGGTGAGGATAACTCACCAATCCAGAGGATATTGAATGAAACTATTAACCGAAACTAGTGACCATGTTTATGATAAGCTTGTATAGAAGAGGCTATTTGCCATTCCAAAATATTCCAACTAAATATGGAAGAGGCCATTTGTCATTCCAAAAGTAGCGCCACCCATTGGTTTTCAAACGTGCACTTCATACTTTTTTTTAGACTGCTAGCACATCCCTATTCTTAGCCTGGTAGATAGCACATGACCCTTTTCATGAACCGTGAGATCTGGCCTGGATTGTCACACCGTGTTGTTCTTAGCTGGGATAGGATAAAAGGCGAGCAATTAATATTTGGACAAAATTTAACTACAAAATTAGTAACCTTACTTAATATCTTTTTATTGGAAGTAAATTTTGACAAATCAACTATTGGATTACATCTTCTTACATCCTCCATACTTGCAAAATTTCTAGAAAATTAAAGATCAATAATTATGTTATCAATAAATTGTTTAAATTGCAAATTTTTATAGTTTAAAATTATATATAAAATAAAAACTTATAGATCATATAGTAAATAAATTTTTATTGATACAGAATTTGACATGTGTGTTAAAAACATAAAAAACATACAATTCAATGTTTGTATTTTCAAAATATATAGAAATATTTATTTTATTAAATAGCTAAACTTTGTCCTTAATATTTAATACAAATTACTACTCAGTTTACTCCCAGTATTGAGGAACCTGCACCGCACGCTTGTAACTACATCTACACTTCTTCCTAAAATCTTGACCAAGCCCAAGAATCTCAAGTTTTAGAACACAGCAAAGTGCACAACTTTATGCCAGTGCAGGTGTGTCCCCCACATGACCCCCCACCCCGGATGATTCATTGAAATTCCATTTGATTCAAAATAAACAAACGCCCCAAAAAAAATTTGTGAATTGATCCTTCGGTAAAGCGTGCTTTGAAATTCCTTAAACACTGTTACATATCACATAACAAATGTTTCTAGCAAAATGCCATTTACACTCACCAAAAGGGGATCGCAATAGAATATAGAACACACGTAACCCCTGCGGGAAAAGTACAGCCACTGAAATCTATATATTATACCCAAAAGCAACCTTTCTAAAACCTCTCTTCTAGCCAAACCAAATCCATGAAAAAATCTGGTAGTGCGAGAACTCTAGTAAAATGCAAGCATGCAACTAATCTTAAAATACAATGATGAATGAAGCTACACAACAAAGCCACCAAACAAATTGGAATCTCATGGACCAATTATGACTTCAAGAACTTGAATTAGAGAATATTCTTTGTATAACACCAAAGAATCCTGAATCTGCCAGCACTAAACTGAAAACAACTGAAATCTAAATGAGATGCAGTAGTTAGCAATGTACACATGCTACGCAAAGCAAACCAACTATTTCTAATTATCATCACATCCTACCAATATTATACAAATTTGTGACTTGACAAAGGGGTCACAAGCAGATAATGAGGCACGTGTTCTAGCAACAGCAAGAAACAAACCCCCACCCCACAATGGCAAGATGGCTGGTGGCCCTGATAACGCTTCCAATGAATGCAGATTCAAAGTTTCAAATCACCATATGACAGATCACCATCTAGTCTAAATTTCTGAGATCTGCAAAACAAAAAACAGCATAATCAGCAATTTATGGAGCTGTATCCAAGTTAGAATTTTCAGATTGACAATCACATAATTATCTACTAATAATTCTAAGGTGCAAACCTTAAATGCAGTATGGGGTAAACAATGATCTTTTCCAATGACAATTAAATTCAATGCAGCTGTGTTTGAATTTCATTGGGGAACCTAATGTACTGCACTTAGATACTATACCTAAGTTTAACCCATTATCTATAGATTGCATGCTACATGTAAACACCAAAATAAAGGGAAGTTGTTTGGTTCCATAATTATCTAAAGACCCTAAGCAAAATGTTGTCGGAGAACCAAAAAACATATCCTATAACAATTGAAAACTGAGGAAACTCCTATCACTGTGTTCAAAGCATTTAAGCAACCACTAGGTTCAAAGGGCATATTTCACAACAAGACATTCAAAAATGCAACATTTCACAAAGAATTCTGCCAAGAACTCAAGAATCTGTATTTTAAAAGATTTAAGATCTTCAAATTTATTAGCTCATAGAACAGATGTATTACATAATAATGGCAACTTATAATAAGTGACAACTGTTTATGACAACCACCTTCATCAACAAAATCTATGAGAAGAATGAAAGCCATGGTTTCTCTTTAAACTGTTATACTTTCTTGCGCCAATAGCATTTGTTACAACTTCTTACTAACAAAATCTATAACCTGAACCTTCCACATTTTACCAAGCATCAAGATAATATCATTGCCTTATGTAGTATATAGAGACAAGACACTTCTATAAAGTATAAACAATAACAAAATTTCCCATAAACACTTGTTCTTGTTAAATGAGAATCCCACAAAATTAATCTTCACTTCAAAACATGCCCGTGCATTAACATGATAAATGATTAGATAAACTTCCCCTTTTGCTATATGCTAGAAACCAATTTCAACATCAGCACTTCAAATCTATCAATCGGATGGGATGATTATCCAGCATCTTCCACCCCAACAACATAAATACCCATCCATTAATAGTCACAGAGCAATACCCCAACCCCACAACCCAAATAATAGGTTTTCACGGTATATAGTAATTCATTTGCCAGTGCCCCTTGGTCCTTGCACCAATCAACATTTTTTTTGCATAACTTCAGTTGCATACTTAACATTTTAAATTTGCACAACCTACAATGGATATGGCATGCAAAAATGCACCGTTTGAGTCGGTTCAGATTTTCAATCACACAGACAAACCAAAATGGTAATCAACTTTTGCCCCCCCTTTAATTTTTTCTCTTCTCTTTGGGACCAACAATAAATTGAACCCAACCATATGCACAAAAGACTCGACCATTACAGACCCGGTCAAGATTTAGATTTTGCACTACCTTAAATAGTGAAGGTGTCTATATGGCATGTGCATCAAGTTGAACAACTAACAGCTTGACAACTTAAACAACTCAAGCAGATAGAAGCTCAGCTCCTCTAACAAGCAAAACTATGATGTTTTCCAGGAATTCCAAAGATTTGCAGAGAGAAAGAATGTTGAAGTGATTAATCCAGTGATATTATAAAAAGGAGAATATGAGAAGGTATAGGGAATTTGAGAGGGGAGGGAAGTCTAAAAATTCAGATTAATGAAGTCAATCAACCAAATGATAAAGTTTGAATTCACCTTACCCAACCTTAAAAGTTCTGTAAGGAATGCCAACAGCATTGGGTATGGGGAAGCCAACATGAATTTGCATAGATAGCACGGTTATCAGCTAAATATCTTTTATACAGAGACAAAAAGCTCGCAGGGATGGCCAGGTGAAAGATTATAAACTTGATATGTGACACACTTACCTCCATGTATGATCCCTAAAGGAACTTCTACAACTTGCCATTTATAATAAATGATCTCCCTTGTGATTTCTTCTGTAAGACTTACATCCATTGTGAAAGATTATAAACTTGATATGTGACACACTAACCTCCATGTATGATCCCTAAAGGAACTTCCACAACTTGCCATTTATAATAAATGATCTCTCTTGTGGTTTCTTCTGTAAGACTTACATCCATTGTGGTCACAAAAAAGTGATAAGTGATCAAAAAAAGAAAGCATAAAATTATAATAAGATTGAACCCTCATTTTAAATTTCTTATTTTGACTTGAACAAACCAAATTCCACCATGACCTGCAACTTCCATGTATGTGGCTTGTTCTATAAGTTTCTGCACCACCTCCAGCCAATTCCCCTGTGCCACCACTGTCTCCACTTCCTACAGTCATTTGTCACGCCTACAAACTCTTCATCACCATATTAAACCTTGCCATATCAAACACCAAGGAATGGGCTTTCATTGAGAAAGATAACATTTTATGTGCAACTTGTGATTTTGAGGAGAATTTGTGGTAAGGTGGATGAAATGCTGAGAAGAAACAGTTATTTAATTGGTTTACATGTTTTTCCAATTTCCAATCCATGATATTCAAACTTTTCCTACACCTGACATAACAAATCTGCACTCAACTTGAGGGGAAAAAAAAAAGATCCCAAGAACCCATCCATTGCCCATATACGTTTCAAGTCCAAATTACACATCTTCCCCACTGCCATCATCACCACAATAAAGAAAAAATTAATCAAACAAGACCCAAGCATCATGTCTCAAACCACAGTTAAAATCCATTAGAGAAGTAAAAAGGCATAAGCCAGTATACACACACCCATGCATAAATAAATTAAAATTCCAACTCAAATGCAGCGAGATGGAGAGCAGTGTTGATGGAGCTGCAGCCAAGCAAGAGAGTGATTCTAACTGTCCAACCCTGTGGGTTCCCCACACCACCACAATGCCCACCAACTCTCTTACCACCTGTCTACTATCATCAACCTCACCCTAATTTGAGTGAATAATCCCCACAGCTCTCTCTCTCTCTCTTCTCTCCAACTCTCTCTCTCTAGCAGTCCTTGAGAGAAAGCAGGGCTACTCTTGCCATTTCATATCTCAACAAAGGTTTGGCACGTGTTTTAAGGTCAAACCACGGGAAGTTTAAATGTGATTTCCCATATACAAAATAACTAGATCAAAATACATAATTCTTTTAGTAATCATCTAGATTCTTGTATGCATCTAAATATAGTTATAAAAAATTATTTCCATAACTCAGAATGGAACACAAATACTAATAAATAATACTAACAGAGGAGAGAAGTCAAAAGAGTGTATTATCACCAGCCATGGAGGTTTTTGATCCCTTGAACTTTCTTTTTTCCTTCTTATCCGTTGTAAAAGAAGTGTAAGTTAAGAACATCCAGATACAAATTATTTGGTAAATAGATACCAAACGGTTGCTAAAATCCACAGCCATAACAGAGGTTGTTCCTTTCATTTTTCAGCAATTACTAACCTACTCATGATTCTCATATAATACAACAACAAAATTATAATATGAATAATTGAACATGCAACTCAACAGCAGAAAATCTGACATGCAACAAAAGTGCAAATAAGCATCATAATGCCATATAATATCAGAACGAAGAAGCACACTACAAAAATATAAACTAATTCACCAGACGATTCAGGACACAGGTGTGGTGAAGGACAGAAACTACAAACACTTTGAGACAAAAATGGCAGACATAATCCTACCTACACAGAACATGGTTAAGTCCTTGGTGACCCTGCGTCCGATCCAGATGCTGATGAACTTTCACTATCGGAGTCTGCCACAACAAGTATATATTAGAAAAAGGAAAAGTTCAACTTAAAACAAGAAATCATACAGATAAAACCCAGAAATATAACAACAATATCTGATGATCTATAACAAAGTTAAGACTATCAAAGTACCACTTGAAGACGATCCAGAATCACTGCTAGAGCTGCTTGAACTACTTGACCTACTCCCATTGTCCACCTGTTTTTCTGGTTGAACAGGTGACAAATTGGAAACAATCATTTCATCTGCTCACAAAAGGAAAGATGTTTCAAATTATCAATTCATTAGGTAGTCAGTATTTAAAATGCAATCAATTCTCATATTTAGAAAAACTTTACCTATTTTGCTTTCTTTTGGCACCTCTTCCACAACTGGAGCCGGAATCTGTAAGGAAAAGAAGAAGAAAATGATACACTCGGTAAAAATCACCCCCTCAAAAAAAGAAAATTGAAAAAATAGGGACTAGAATATGTGATTAAGGCGTTACCTTTTCCTGGACATTTTGCACAGCTTCTGCTTGGGCTTGAATTGCAAGCTCAGCTTTCCTCTTGTGCTTGCTCAAACTCTTCTTGTAATTGGTTACAAACCTATCAAGCTCCCAGAGAGTCTCAGCATCCACACTATCAATGTCAACTTCAATTTCATCATCTTCTTGGCAAAGTGCAGAATTCCTCTTCTTAATAATCTGCACAATGGCATCTAGTTTCTCTGAAGGTAAATTCTGAAGGTTTGTGCTGAGTTTTTGCTTCTCATCATAAGTCATATCCCTCTTATGGGGATCTTTTGCCTTAGGCTTCTTTGGAGCGGGGGTCCTAGCGGAAGGAGTAATACTCATTGGTTTTGACTTAGGATCAAAGGAGTTTGTTATTGACTCTGACCTATCCAAAATCCTTCTCATATCAAGAGGGGGTGGTGGAAAATGAGAAGCCTTTCTTGATGTAGGGGTAGAATGTACGACCCCATAATCCATTGCATACCTCATCTCACGGTTAAAATCCGACTCTATTATAGCCCACCTGTCCTCAAATGTCTTCAATAGCTGCTCCGCCATTAGATGAACATCTTGTCCTTTCGGGTTATAGGTCATAGCATTGTGAAACGTAAGTCTCACATCCTCTGCAAATTCCTTTGGAGACTTGTACCAGTTCTTGTTCAGCCTTGATTTCACAGAACCCAAGTCCATCGGATGCCTGATAATGGTAAAATAATCATGCAAGCCAAGACCCTCTACATCGACAGGAGCATTGAACACCCAACCATGCTTGTGCTTCATCAATTTCTCAAGCAAAGAGCTACAACTCTTGTAAAACTTGGTACCCATCCAAAACCCATGTCCCAATTCTCCTCCACCTTGCTTCTTCCCATTTGATTTTGACTTCTTGTTACTCTCTGCTGGTGGAAACTTATCCTTCGCAAGCAAGAACTCTGAATTCCGATAAAACTGGTTCGCTTTCGGTGTCCTCTTCTCTTTCTCCACATTTTCACTCACCCCTTGACTATTCTCCAACACTGATAAATTCAACTGGTGCAATGGCCTATGCACCTCACGAGGAACACCAATGCCAATACCAATACCAACACCAACAGAAGCCACCTCTGAGTGAACCCGCTTGGCTGCACCGCCACCATTATCAACCCCATCATTCACCAACATATGAGAATGACCATACCCACCAATCTGCCCCTGCTTCACTTCAATCCTCTTCACCAAGCCCCTCACCATATCCAGCTCACCCTCCAGCTTCCTTCTAAGGTCCCTCATCTCCTGCTTTGACCTTGACCCCAAATTAATCTTCACCCTGTTCTCCCCCATCTTCGCCGCCCCATTCCCCACTGGTTCATCCCGAGTGACAGGGACTGCCACTGCTGGCTGCTCCTGTTGCCGGTTGAGGCTCGACGAGTCATCCGACCCCACATCAAGCCTCAAAATGTGCTGTTGTTTCTGAGCCGAATTCCCATCCTCTGATGCTAACACTGCCTTTGGTGATGGTTCCCGAGGAAACTCATCATTCTCGTTGCTCTTATTGTTGGTGTTCTCATTTTCCCTATTGCTCTCATTGTCCCTGTCGACGTTCTCACTGTCCTTGTCAACGTTCTTACTGTCCTTGTTGATGTTCTCATTATTCTCGTTGTCATTCTCACTGTCCTTGTTGACGTTCTCATTACTGTTGACGTTGTTCTCGTTATTATTATCCTTGTTGCTGGGTGTGGTAGTGGTGGTTGTAGCGGTGTTGGTGTCGGCAGCTGCGGTGGTGGTGGTGGTGGTGGTGGTGTTTAGGGTGGTGAGAGTAGTGAGGGTGGGGTTGTTTTTCCTGGGGCCTTTGAAGGCTTTTCTAGTGTACACCTTACTCTCCGTATACCTCTGCCTCTCTCTAGGTCCATCTCCATCTCCAACTATAGGCCCCGAAGCCATACATCCAAAACCCTAATTTTCTCCCACAAAATCAAAAATATCCCCAAATTTCCAACCCTAGGGTTTATCTCTCCACCAAACAACCACCAACAAAAAAACCCTAATTTCACACTCCTCGCTCTTCCACACAGCGGAAATGAAACAAAAAAAAAAATTCCCAAATTCAATTTACTGCTACGCTATTTCGAAAAAAGAACCCACAAATCGTAACGTTTACAAACAAAACCTACAAACACATACAAACAAATTCACATACAAAAATACGTACTCAGAGACAGAGAGATAAAAGAGAGAGAGAGAGAGAGAGAGTTAGGGCTTACAAGAAGAAGTAGGGTTTCGAAGAGCCTTTTCGGTACCTTCGGGGGAATTTGTTCGATCAGATCTTGTTTGTTCGACTTTCTCTCTCTAGAAAAAAAAAAAAACAGTTTCTCTCTCTAAAAATATTTTTTATTTATTTTGTATATTGATCTTGCTCCGTGTGTGTACTCTTATCTGACAGGTGTACGGCAGCGGAGGTATTCGTGTGGCGAAATTTGGGAATTTCGGGGAGAGTCGGTTGGGTGCGCCACAGAGTCGTGCCCCGAGATGTATTATAGCCGAAATGGGGAGAGGCGTGGACTCACGCGATTCTTAGGCGCGTGTCTTGTACGGGAGAATGGGAGTGGGCGCGTGAGGAGGACGGTTGCGTGGGTTAATGGGGGTGGGGTTGTGGCGCGGAGTTTGGTTTGTCAAAAATTTGAAGGGTTGCCCAGGCGAGGGAAGGGCGCGTGGGGAGTACTTGCTAATGGTGGGGTAGAGAGGGTTGATTATTAGTAGGCGGCGGGATTGTGCACGCGCCGGGATTTCAGTTGGTTGTTGAGATGAAAGTTTGTAGGTGGGCCTACGTTGCGTTGAAGAAGATATATTTGGGTTTAAAAGGCTTTACGCCTTTACCCAATTCAAAAGCCCATATTTATGACAATTACGATTGATTTAATTGCTTGAAAGCTCGTTGAACTCTCTTTTTCATTTTCATTTTTTTCTTTATTAAGGAAAAATTAGTCTTTGGTGCGGCTTCATCGAACCTATGCCACATAATGGTAAAAGCTCATCTGTATTTACTATATAATAAAAGTTAGGTTTAAAAGTTATAATTATGCCAAGTGAATATTTTTTTGAGTCATGTTAATAGATGTCCTTAGGGCAATGATTAATAAAGTATAATATGAAATTTTTTTTATTAGAAATATAAAAGTTGTCAACAACATTTATTATTTTATAATTCTTCCAATAAAATATTTCTAAAAATAATTCCTAAAATTGGTTAATATTTCCATTTTTTTTTATTGCCAAGTGGTTGCACCAAAATATAGCATAATTTTTAAGATATAAATAGCAACTTAACTGTTCTTATGAGGCTTCTATTTCTACTTCAACATCTCTTGAAAATTCCAAGAACAAACGACATGCAATTAACAAAGGCAAGTAGTCCTCATTTTTCCCTCCAATGGGGTTAATATCCAACCCCCTTCTCATCCATGAAAATTCTCAATCTAAATTACGGTGGGCTTGGGATCCCAGAGACAATTCATGAACTCTGCTGTTCATTGAGAGAAAAAGATCCCTTAATTTTGTTTCTCTGTGAAGCTCAACTTGATTTTCATGGTTTTGTAATTTGAAGAAGAAATTGGGTTTGACATAAGGCATTGAAGTCCCACGTATCTTCACTCTTTCAGGAACTGAGTCTGGTCTTTGATCCCTCCTAAACCATATCAGGTAATCACTTGTTATGAGAATGTTGTTAACACAAGCCATTTGGCTTAAGGCTTCATTTTGGGACTCATTCAGGTTGATTATACATATTTGGTTTATGGAAGTCATAGATTCTGCCCCCTCAAAAATTGTACTCCTAAGAATATATTAAGTGATGTGTAAAGGATGATATGAAATTGTTCTGATGCTTATGATCACAAGCTACTATTTACATAATGGAGTTTGTGGAATGTAATTAATAATTTAGTGGATCTTTTGAACTCAAATAGGGTCTATTTAATTGGAAGTGGCTTGGATTCAAGAGGATATTAAGTTGATATAGGAATATTTTGTTATCATATCCTTAACATTTCTTTATGACGTATTCATGTTGCTCTAGCTTTTGTTAGTGGTGCAAAAGAGAATGAGGAGAATGCTCATCTTTTCTCTTTTCCATTGTATAGTGTGTTATTAAATTAATAAAGTCTACTATCGTTTCCTTTCAATTTTTATTTTTATTATTAATAGAAAATATAGCCATAAGAGTTTGATTGTTTTTCTTTCTTTAGTTTTTTATTTTTTATAACTATTTATAACTTATTTTATCCTATTGTAATGCACGGATTCTACTTCTTTCTTCTCTTTCTTTTTTATTTATTTTTTACTATTGTGATTATTACGTTTTATTGATGTCATTTTTTTTTTCCATCACAATACACTTTGTTTTTATATTACATTAACACGATATTTATTGTCAATAATTCTCGTTCTTTTTTAATTCCTAGGTTTTTTTTTCTTTTTTTTATAAAAATTTTTAGAGGTGAAGTTTCAACCTATAGTACTGCTCCCAATGATTGCTCTTTATCATTAGACTAAGAAACTAATTAATTTTTGGTGTAAGCGGAGATAAAACTCCAGATCTTTTATTTGACGATAATAGTGTTTACTAGTTAAGTTAATTGAAACCCATCTTATAATTCCCAGGTTGATCAAAAATCTAACTTCATTAGAGCACTCACGTAAGTTAATACAAAATAGTATAAGTGGTCATTTTTGCACATTTAACGCCAAAAAACCTACTCTTGTTTAGCCAAATTTGTGTAAAATAGCATTAGAACTACAGTATCTGTGTAAATATACACAATTATTGTTGTTGTGAAAGTTACATATATATATATATATATATATATATATATTTATATATCTAATGATTTGGGAGAATAAATAACATTTTAATGAAATATAGTGTAAAATAGATAACCTAATTTGAGGGCTTTGAAAAGTGGTTATGTAATATAGGAAAAAAAGAAAAAGAAAAAAGATTCTTACGCAAAAATAAAGAGAAATTTTTATGCAAGCTGATATGAATGCTCATATAATTTGAGATTTTATATCTAACAAAACTCAACTTTTTCCACTATTATATATTTTTTAATTATTAATTATAAAAGTAAAATGTTATGTCCACAGTATTTTCACAAAACTTTCACAACAAATGCTAAGTGGTTGGTTGTTATTAGTTGTTATAAGTGGGCAAAAAAGTAATTTAAGTTGTGAGTTCAAATTAAAACCAATAACAACTTACCACCTATGATTTGTTGTGAAAATGTTGTGAATATAGTACTTCTCATTATAAGAACACACATTTATTATTATTAACTTTTATTATTTTTTTTCCCTATCATTTTACTATTTTAGTATTAGTATGTGAGAAATGAGAATCTTTTTTCTAGAATTCCCAAATTTCTTGCTGTCTCATTTTGTGCTCTCGTGCTTCAAGCTCAATTCTTAACAAATAATAAAAAATTATTTTTCTATGATTTCAGATAAGAACAAAATTCTTAACTGAGATGTATGTCTTGTGTTAAAGAAACGAGTAGTATGTCTTTAACATGGGAAAAAAAAAATTAAAGATCGGAAACAGGTGGTTGAAAAGCTGTTTTTGTGGTACCAAGAAACAAGTTGGATCTATTAGACTATTAGTAAACAAGTTGGATCTATTAGTGGTGCGCGCACAACGGATTATTAGTAAACTTTGTAGAAATGTTTTTTTTTGGTAAACAACTTTGTAGAAATGTTTATATGGCTTTTGTTGCTCAAATGACTTATATTGCAATATTCTTACATCTTTGGGTAATAAAGCTCAATAATTAATTTATTCTATGCAGGACCAGAGATAACTATCCTAGAAGGATTCAAGATTCAAGATTCAAGATTCCACAACTCAGTGAAAAGTATAATTTCGTTCTTATCCAGAGTTATGTATATCTACGATCTTATCCAAAGTTATGTGCCTTTTTATTTTTATTTTTTTATTTTTTTTTTCAGTTAACGGTTGCATTGTTCTCATAATGCGTAAATTATGTATTAATTATTATTTCTCAATAAAATTATATATTCAACAAAATAAGGCTTTCACTAATACAAGAATTTTTGTTGTTAAAGATTTGAATCCAATTAATGACCAATATTTAATTTATTAATGATAGGCCAAGAATATATTGACCCATTTGGTAACTTAATTAATTAATTTAGCCAAGTGAAATTAATTAGATTCAATTACATGCAATAAGCGTGGTAGCACAAACAAATCACCAACTAAGTTAAATGCAGCGGAAAATAAATTTGACACATGTGATTTGTTTACGAATAGGGAAAACCATCGAGGCAAAACCCCACCGAGTGAATTTAAGGTCACCACTCTTGAGAATCCACTGTTATCAAAATAAGCGGTTACAAGTAAAAGTAATCCCAATACCTAATACCAACCTGGAGTTGAACTCTTATCCCAATATCCAATTGGACTTGTAATGTAGTGACAATCTCTCCTTTCAATGCACGGCTCCAAGTACGTGACTAACCAATCGATGCACGGATCCAAGTACGTGACTAACATACCAACTTGAGAAAGATGTTGGCTGCAAAGTTCTTCAGTTCATCCAAATGATGAAGATCAAGAAGCTCCTTGGTTATAAAACCCTTGACGCAAAAACGCAGCAGCTTCTACAAAAAAATATGATGAACTACGGCAAATTCTGTCACCGATCACAATTTTCATGCACAATCAATTTGAATTGAGTTGCATAATTTGAGACGGCCCTTAAAATAATCCTTATATATGTCTAGGGTTGTAAGAAAAGAAACCTTACACAAATAACTTGGATATGTGTGAAAAACAGATCTGGAAATCTGAATTTCGTAATTCTCAATAGATACTGTTTCTGTCGAGCAGCTGTCGAGATTTCTTATTAAATCTCGATAGATATTATCTGTCGAGCTATCTGTCGAGCTTTAATGAACAACACTTCTTCACTTGTTTTTTAAACAGATTTGCATAACTTCAATACTAAACTTGAACTCCTATTCTTTGAAGTACTAAATACATCCTAGATCTACCCAATTACAAGTAAAATGCGTTTTGTCAAAAGATTAGCCAATTTACAATAACATATGTTCTAACAAGTTCCACATATGTCCTAACAATTAAATAATTAATAACAACAACTGTACGTTTTTAACCCCCTTAACACAAGTTGTTTAACCTAGTTATTTAGCCAAGTTATTACTTAGATAAATTATTCAGTTCTAGGTTAACACATCATGCAAATAAAGCGGAAATATAAAGTACACCATGATATGATGACCTAAGAAAACCTAACCGGTAAAAAACTTGGGGAGGATTTAACCTAACTATTTTTAAGGTAAAAAACAGATCCACTATGAAAGAATTGAAGTTTTTACAATAAAACTTAGACCAGTAACATCCTATTGCTACCTCGAGTAGAAAACTTACCACCCGACCACATGACAGCTCCGAGTCCACGGATTACTTCTTTCTTTGATCTACAGCAACCACAAGTTCTTCTACTTGTGACTTTGAAACACCTCTCAAAGGTTTCAGATCTTCTTTAAAGTTCTTTGTGCAGCAACTGAAGAGATCATCAAGTTCTTGATGCAAATTTTGATCTTGACAACTCTATGTGTGTATATGAAAGTAAAAACCTCTAGATCTCACAAAAGATTCAACACAAAACTCTCCAAAGACTTCTAAAATGTAGTTAGAGTTTTTCCTTTTATACTTGAAGTAAAACACTTAACCCTACACATCATATAGGCTTGTGTTGAATTGGAATTTCTGCAGAAAATTAAATCTGCACGAGTTTCGATCGATCGAGTCTAATTTTCGATCGATCGAGCCTTGCAGATTTTGTCCAATAAATCCTGCTATCACTCGATTCCAATTTTACATTAAATCACACTTTGAGCAAGGCTAAACCTAGACTCTATATTTTGATCATGATTTGCCAACATAATACATATTGAAGTTCTAATACATTAGTTCCTAAAGTCTTAGAACCTAACAACACCAATAATATTAAAATGCTTTAGCAAGCTCCAAGCTCATTTTTCACATTTTCTTTTCTCTCAATTTTCCCGCTCTAAAACACTTTAAAAATACTTACCATAAGGCCTTTATGAATCCCATACTCATTTCCAAAAGTTTATACAAATAAAATCCCACTCCTAATTAATTCTTTTTTTGTTTGGTGCACGCAACTTGGCATGATCACAGCGATGCATTCTCGCTCTCACACATTTGGCAAATGCCTTTTATGGGTTCTTTGAACATAGCATTCAAATGGTGTAAATGTGTCTGTGCAACTGATTATATATGCATGTCAAAATGTCTTGTCCCTCGTTTCCCTTCAAGTTTCATGACACAATCGAATATTAATAAATACTCACTCAAGCCGTATGAGAATGCCTTTATATGATCATAAGGTGAACATACAGAGTAGATTAATTTTCTTGGTGTGTACGTAGTTGTCATTTATTGTGGAATGATATTCCAAAGTATGTCCCCCGAGGAACAAAATATTTGAATCCATATATAAAGATGAATGATGGATTGGGTAACAAATTCCTAACAATGTGGCTTGCGCATACACCCAAGAGGAATGCCAAAAGCATGTATATTAATTGGGTCTCAAAAGCATATTGAGGAACCTAAATTAAGGGGTTCAAGTGATTGTCCAAGTATTACATCTTTTATGTTATATATATATATATATATAGAGAGAGAGAGAGAGAGAGAGAGAGAGAGAGAGAGAGAGAGAGAGAGAGAGAGAGAAGAGTAATTTACTGTGGGTAGGAATGGAATGGTTGAATATTTTTCATGCTATTGCCCATGGAAAACTTGAATAGTGCATTCTATTCTATCCTTCGACTAGTCATGGCCTTTTTACGTGAATACTGTCTTTTATAAAACGAATAGGCCCAAGATCTGATAATGTAAGAGGTGCCCAAATATTGCTAGCTAATCTTTTATATGCCCTCTTTTATGATTGCATTTCAAGATGCCAATTTCCTATTGAAGGGACGTGGTTCAGTGATTAAGGTCTTGGCACAAGTTCGGGATAAACAGTTTAAATTAAAATGTTCAGGGAGTTACAACAGGATATTGGATTTGGGGTTGAGATTAAATTATGAATCAATCTAACAGCTGAGGGAGGCGTACATAAGGGTGTAGTCGTGTAGATTTTATTAATACGATTTCGAATTATATAGGTTTGAATTTTATTTAATGCACCCTTCATTATATATATAAATATATATATATATATATAAACTTATTAACTTATAAGCATTTAAATTTTAAAGAATATATTCATACAAATATATAAGTAAATCTATTTAGTAAAAGCTCTTATTCTTTTCCAAAATCAAACTTTTTTTATTTTATTTTTTATTATAATTTTTCGCATTTAGAGAATTAGGAATATAAGAATGCATGGATTTTTTTTATTTGAAAAATAAATCAATGATTTTTATGGTTGTAAGTTTGAGACACGTTCTACTTGTCATCCATATATAATTTTTTTTTTTAAATATTCATTTTTTTATTATTATCTTATATTACATTTCCCCCCTTTTCGATAGCTCCTATAATACATTCTTTATTTTAAGAAAAATAAGATTTATTACTTAATTTATTTAAAATTAATTGATTTGTATATATTTTATGTTTTCTAAAATTATTGTAATATGCAATCTTTAAAATGTT